>JABSTQ010010871.1:0-295270 GCA_013358835.2 Ixodes persulcatus | reverse complement strand
GCTATCGCTCCGTGTCTGTCTATACTGGCAGCCATTTTGCTTGCCGATATGATTCGGTGCGGCTGGTATGAGTTTGCGTCTGATGACGTAGGCGACCGATATCTTTCCACCACAACGCTTATACCTCAAGACCACCGGTATAACCAAGTCATACATGCAGAAAGGCGACCGCCATCTTCCAACAAAACGTCCATCATTTGCCACCGGTATTGTTACATATACCATACATGTCGAAACGGAACATAGACCGACGTTGAGCTCACACGAATTCCTCGGTCAACTCTTCACGGCGACGTCTTGGGGCGACTGTCTCGAATAATGTGTACCACAAGTATTCGACTGCCGCACCAGCCGTACCGCATAGCAAAGCCAACGCGCACGGCAACAAACCGATCGTGAAAACAAGCCGAGGATACCGCGTCACCGGTCGACAGCGGCAAACTGCCCGTTGCTCGTACCGTGACTCGTACTCGGCCAACTCGGCGTCTTTTCGTAGCTCCTCTCGTCGCAACTAGCTGCAACCCTGACAACCCCACGATTCCGCAACCGAAGCCGGCGTCAGCTAAAAGCGAAACGTAAAGCGGCCGCCCAGTGACTTCCGCTTCCGCTGCTCGGCTTCCCGTCGTCGCGGAGAAGATGGCGGAGGCGCAGCTGCGTGGGGGACGTCGGCTCGTTGTACGTTGTACGGAACAGATGTTTGGCGGTCCGTTTCTACTGCGACTCTGGTTCTCAACTCGACGGCGCCTCTCATAGTTCACCCAGGTGTGGTCAGCCTGGGTCAGAGCAGCGCGGCCCGCTTTCCTCGTCCGATCCCCGAACCGTCGACGACTTCGAAGTTCGTCCGGTAGGCCTAGGATCCGAAGGTGTCTGTCTCTTCGTGAAGCGGTAAGCGAATCTCGTCCCCTTTCTGTTCTACGTTTAAATTAAGTTAGGTGCGCTTCAGTGTGAGCATGCGTGCCAAGTGTTCGTGACAATTTTGAACTAGAATAATTGTGCTTCATCCCGGTTTGTCATTTACCGAAAATGTAAATCGAGCCGATGAACGAGGAGCCATGCTTGAAAACGATGTACGATGTTAACTTATGAGCACGCATGCTGCGAGCCTGAGACATCAGTGTTGGACCATGTTGGTTTGAAGGACAGATTGAGGGCCTATCGTCTTGTCTAAAGCCCCTATATGTGCCGTGATCTAGAAAAATTGTGTTGCTCGTGTGTAATTACACGAACGCGTGTAGTAATAATAATTACACGAACGCGTGCCGGTACCACGACCTACGCCGGTACGAAACTCATCCAGGTCGAAACGGGCAGCGGGTGGGGTAACTTATTTTTTATCTCGAGTTCCGTCGGACGCAACTTTTCACATTGGGTTATGTCGGACGTAACTTGAAACCTTGGGGTAAAGATACGTCGGACGTAACTTTAAGTTTTATTTGGAGTTTCGTGGGACGTACCGTATTTACTCGAAAATAGGTAGACCACGAAAATAGGTCGACCCGTATTTATTGAACCCACCGAGAATAATAAAAAAAATAATTCAAATATAGGTCGACCTTTTTTTATTTTGAAGAACAGGGGAAAGGTTGGGCAAAAGAAAAAAATAAACAAACCTTTATTTACAGCACTCGCAGCTAAATCACGAGGAGATGCCAAAAACTTAATCACCGTCAGAACTTCTGGACATGTCATCGTCGTCCGAAGCTTCGTCAGCTTGATAGACATTCTCGCAAATTCGTAACAATACCTCACTCACACCGTTGTAAAATTACCACAAGAAGAAACGAAAGAAGGTGGAGACGGGCGAAGCGACGGAAGACAAAATACAAAGACGCAAGCCCCGCCGCGAGTCGAGCCGCCTTAAGCAACAAACAAAAGTAACCTCCTTTTTTCCTTTTTTTTGTGTCCGCGTTTGCGAGGATGGAGGGCAAAGTGCAAGGCGCATCGCGTTCCTCTCCCTCCCCTTCCCCGTTGCCCGGCGAGGGGAACCGGTGTTGGGGGAACGCTACAGGCGCGATGGCGAAACCCTGCGCCTGAGGGATGCGTGGCAGCCGCGCGGCTACCGCGGACGGGCCGTCTGCTGCTGCCGTTTTGGTTTTTTTCCGTGCACCAAAAGCTTTTTCAAACGAGAAGCGGCGCGGCTCTACGGCAACGCCGGCTCGGTGACTCGATAGCTCCATGCTCCCGGTAGGGTCGCGAAATTTGGTCGCGAATGTAGGTCGAAATTCTTTGGTCACGATTTCCGAAAAAAAAGGTCTACTTATATTCAAATAAATACGGTAACTTTAATTTTTATTTGGGTTATGTCGGACGTCACTCGAATGCTTGACGTAAAGTTACGTTGGGCGTAACTTTAATTTTTATTTCGGGTTCCGTCGGACGTAACGTTAGACACTGCGTTATACTTATGCAAAACGGGGGCTGCTCGTTCGTCATATAAACCAACCATTTCTGTGTTTAATTAAAACACATCACTGACCTAAAAAATCCTGCTATCCTAGAGTTTATGCTATAGGAATGTATCACTTCAAATAAATTTGTTAATTTCTACTTTTAGCCCCTGCCCCGCCAGGTACAACATCTGGCCTAAAGCAGTGTTTCGGATCTCCTTCCAAGACCTGAGGGGGGGGGGGTCGTCATTCAATCCAGGAGTCGTGTTGCTGGTGCTTCTTACTGGATGGTGCAACCGGGGGACAAGTTATCATGCTTGAGGAAGGCAAGTATGGCAAGTATGGCCGCCGTAAGTACACATATTGTTTTTACCTTTGCTCGAATCCACTTTTAAGAAATGCACAGTTCGCATGTGCGCATCTATCAATGCTTCTAGAGTCGGCGTTTTGTTATTCCGGGATGCTCCCAACTCTGTCAGTTGTAGTTTCTCTAGACCATGCAAATGAGATGCAACACTAAACCACATGCTCTCGCAAAAGTGCTGAGCTGAAGCACTGTAGAAGCTACTCTATAGCCTTTACAATGCAACACAAAATAGTTGACGCCAAGTATATCTAGTTTTGAGACTGCGTTTACCAAAAGCTCTGCCGAAACAAATCTGCCACCTTATAGGGAGTGCAAAAGAACCTCGCGTGCCTAACCTGGAGAAGGGCGTTTTTTTTTGCATAGGCCAATTTTTTTAAACCAATACCTTCAGCCTCCTTGAAATGTTAACATCATGTGACACACTTAAGTACTGTAAACCCTTGAATGTTGGCGAGCCCTTAATTTTCGCTTCCTTTAATTTTGCGAAATTTAGTGGCCGCGATTATGTACTCTGCGACCAATTTGAGAAGCAATAGGGGCTACAAAGAGAAGGGGTTTGCTGTACATCGGAGAAAAGAGGAGGTCACTTTTTTTCGTAGGCAAGAGTAAAACCAACAACAACAATCATGGTGTCGTCCCTTTGTGAGCCTATCTGTGTCTATTGAATGATATGAATTTTATCTTGGTTCATTAAACGTTGTAGCCTGTACGTTGTGGGATGTCGTCTTCAACACAAACAGTGGTTTTCCTCTGAAGCAGGCAGCATGGACGCGTGCCGCAGCACAACAGAGTTCATTTGCAGGTTGTACCGCAGTTTAAAGGAGGATTCGCACAATATGGGGGAATCACGATTCAGTGGTCTACCTCGGGCGTGGACAGGATTTGCTCATTCTAAAAACTTTCGCTAGAAATCGGGGATTTGCGACGATTGTACCCGCATGGTAAAAGGTTCAGGCAAGCCTTGCGAGCGCTTTGTTTTCTAGCCTCTCAGTCCTGAACCCACTCGCGCACCAAAGTGTAGATTTTCCGATAGGCAGGAGCACTTTTTTGGAAAATGGTCAATGGCAATACGCATAGACTGTTGTTATCCTTATCAAAATTCTGTATTATGGTCAAAGGTGGACTGCATATTTGCAATACATTTACTCACTTAAATATATGTCATACTAAAAATATGTAGTATAGCCGATGACAAAAACAGAATGGCTGGGCTTCCTCCAGCATACGCTTCTACTTTTCACCCCGCTTTGAATGGACGTGCTCACTCGAGGCTCATGAGACGCTGAAACGTCATCGAAGGTAGCAGGGGGGCTGGTGGCAGAACAACTAAGACTTCTCCCTGCCTTTCTCATTCTGTCAGTGAGCGTGTACTCCCATACTCTAACTCGGCTTAACCTGGACAGAGCTGAGGAGAATAGGCTTGGCGAGTGCCCTTAGTGCATATGCATTTGTACAGCTGAGGCACTTTCTAAATCAAGTACCTTGTGTATCTTACCTTCAAAAACACATCATTTTGGGGGTGCGAAAGGAATTCTAACCCATAATTTTGTTCGTTTTGTCATATTACGCATCGACTTCTTCGACTAAATGAGGAGTCGACCCAGCCTGTCTAAAAATATAATGCCTGCCTGGTAATTGTTTTGCATTTAGTTAATATATCAGTATGGACAAATACTCAGCTCGAACAATCGCTAGGCACAAGCTGATCGTGTGGTTACAGGCAGCAAACATCCCGTTTGGAACGTCCCACCTCGCAATGTAGGTGAAGGCTAGGCCAGGGCCCCACTTACAAACGTCTATACTTTGCATCTCTTTAAGGTGGACCACTTTTGACACTACAAGCCATTGCAGCAAACACAGCGTGACACATGATTACAAGCTCGACGTACCATGGAGTCCAACTACAAGGTCACATGGCTTGCTTTCGGCACTGAATTTGCAAGGATGGCTTGAATCTTCTGCCGTGGTTAACTTTAAGCTGAGATAGTTTGGAATAATGCTTCCAGTTTTTAGTGTTGCCCGGCACGGTTAAAAATTCGGTGATATAGTGCTGCATTGAAAAGTCGATGCATTCATGACTGTATCACCTAATGAATGCATGCTATCTATTAAACTCTCCGTTCTGCAGAGAAATGAAATGCACTTTGCTTCCAATTGCAGCTGCTTCTGGAACTTCATCGTATGAAGCACCTTATGACTGCAAGCTCTGACCGATCTTGTTCTGTGGTCTGCGCAGGCCCATTGCAGGGAGTCACTCCGAGAGCCTCACCAGACCTTACTGCCCGTGGTCGTTCTAAATTGTTTTTTGTAGGTATGCATCCTTTCTGTCTTTCCCTTAATGCTACTCGGGCGTTTTCTTTTCATTGTCGCCGATTTGCCTCAACATCGTTTAAGCACACGAATAGACGCTGTAAAGCTGTATCCCACATATCTGTGTCAAGACAAGTTTTCTTTGCTAAAGTGACAGATTTTTTTTTATGAAAGTTGGTCTTCCTGTGTTTTTTTTACAAATTTATTTGAGTCTCCACGGGCAACACTAAAACGTTATGCCAGTGTAAAGGACAAGTTCACTGCTCAAACTTGTTCTCAACTAATTGCAAGAAATTTGGTTGAGAAAAATGGATGCCGTTAAACCTCCTTTCAGCACTTGCTCTGCAGTACGAAAAAAAAAGAAGATACATAGGACATACCCTGTTTTTCTAGACTGCTTGCTCATTCTGCAGGTCTACCTGCCATAGATGTGCTACTGGAGAGCAGGCAAATTCAATTGCTGATTTTGCCATTGCTTTTTTTGGCAGTTGTCTTAATAGTTCTTGTAAATTCAGAGATTTTCCTAAAATGCAAGCCGGGAAAAATATTTAGTTTGAGTACCCTTTAGTCAGTATAATAGATACTGTGTGCTGCTGTTAGTGCTAAGTCGAGATCGGCGCTTTTTTGGCATTTTGCTCAGAGTAGTACCCATTTTTATCGGTTAGCCTCTTGGTGCGCCAACTAAAATCTTTCTATCCGGACGCCTTCCCTTTGCTGGTACAGTCTACCCTCATTCTCAGTTAGTGTATGAACTGGTATCCCCAGTCGACACTCGTTGAACATGATTGTGGAAAAATCTTTCCATTCCAGCAGAGCCATATATGGGGTGAGTTTGGCCAGTCTATGATCTCGCCGCCGTAATTTCCCCCTCCCGAGTGAGCCAATCAGCCCGCGGCGCAGAGCGAGAGGCGTGAGCGCACGGGCGTGAACTCTTGACTGTTGCCAGCTGAGGGAGAGGGCAGCCATTTTCATTCATTCGCCTGGCGGAATGCATGGGATAGGCATACAAATTTTGGTCCTCTAGTTTTATTATCAGGCTCTCGCAACAAAATGATGTAATGTTATTCCTCGGTGGCTTTAAAAGCTAACGAATTGGTTCTTTCACGTCCGAACGCAAACTTTGAGGCAGGCGAAAAAAAAATAAGCCCGTAGCAGACAACGCATAGCCTCAACAGTGCTCCGCGCCGACAGCGTTACGTCAAAATGGCGGTCGTCTCTTTGCTGCCTTCTTTCTCTCTCGCTCATTCGGCGCTCTCCTCCCTTTCCGCCTCTTGAGCGCCTTCGTCGCCACGCCCATTGGCCAAACTCTCCCAGTATACGGCTGTGCATTGATGTAGTAGTATTTTTTTGTAGTCTTTACGATTGAATGTGAATATTCGACAGAAATCTTTCAGGTTGGGGTGAAAGTGGGTTAAACGAATGCGTTTAATCATTTGCCTTAATTCCATCATTTCAAGTCCTGCATGGCCTTGTCCTCGGGGGAGACTATGGCTGTGGTAGTAAAGGAGCAGTGTTTTTTGTAAGTACAAGTACAAAGTATAAAAATTAATGGATCTAAAAACTGATCACGAAAGAATATGCCATTCATTGTAATGTATCTCTTCCAAGTACTTGATTGTGATTTGTTTATATTTTCAGCTACCTGGGTGCCTCAAGGTCTGGAGATCCTAGTGGCCACAAGCTTGGACTCAATCTTCTGTCGTCTGGCCAGGACCCAGGGGGGAGGTAATCCCGGCAACAAGAGCATCGCAGTATCTCCCTGCCTGTGACTTGATTAGCGTCACGACAGGGGAGTCTTTGTGCCACCAGGTGTTAGGTATGCCACTCGAAATAAGCATTCTTTTTACCTGTTCCTTGAGTGAAACAGCAAAAGCACTACTAAGAGTAAAATGCAAAATACATATTTAAATCTTAGGTTGGATGGAGTTCCTATTACAAAAAGGAGTCTGCAGACATGATTAACATGTGAACCTAAAGCCCGCTGATGTAAGTTCAACGGTGTCACAAAAATAACTTCCCACAAATAGCTTCGCTCGTGCTATACCCAAACAAATTTTTTAAATAATCACTGTGTTACGTTGGTGTCATCAATCTTATGTACCTATCATGCCCAGCAGTTGGGAGATGTGAAATATAAAAAAGAAACAGGAACTTGCACATTGTCAGCTTTGCAAAGATTTATATAGTGAACAGAGCATAGCACGTTCTACTTAAGAAAACAATTCAGTGCAGGTCCATATTGAAGGGGCACGTATGTGTAATTGCTCTTCATAATGAAGTAAAAACTGCTAAAGTTGTGGCCCACTACAGGCTTTCTTTTAGTGTTAAAAAGTGTTATGTTGTTTTAAACAGCTCGCACCAAATGTTTTCTTGAAATACAAAGGTTCATGGAAATTATTATGTGGATGTTTTGCAGAGAGTCATGGTGAGACCAATCTTTAATGTCAAGTGTTCCACTTATTCAGAGTTGGTTGAGCCATTAAATATTGTAGGTCGCAAATTAAATTTTTATGTGGTGCAGTGGGCACATTCATCCAAAATGACTAGCTCTACCTGGGGGAACTTTATATGTTTACTACGGCAAGATGGTTTCACAGAACAAACTATTTTATTGAACTCTTGCACTAAGCTTGTCTCTAGAAACTTTTTTATATTCTTTACGATGATGAGATAAGATTCTGGAAATAGTTTTTCTAGAACTACGGTAGATATTTCCAGTTCATCAGCTTTCTTGCAAAGCATTCGAGAGAGCCAAACCCAGTAATGTACGGAGGGAACTCACCGAATGACGCGGCTGACAGTTTCAAACAGTCGGCACTGTAACAGTAACAATGGCATGTCACCTGCTTATGTAACGCTCATTGTCGCAAATCAAACTGCTTTTTCCGTCTACACTCATTTTAGGTAGAATCATTCACGGAACTCCCTCTCGAGACTGTAGCGCTTGGTTCTCCGAAGTAATTTGCATGAATATAGGTGCAACAAGTTTCTTTGAATGTACGTCTAACACATATTCTTCATATTGAATGTGCTAACTGTATTTATTACCGTATCCATAATTGTATCCACATTCTACCTAATATTTTTGTTTTGACATTTGAGTTTTTGACAGTACATTTCTACACATCTGGGCTTGTCGAGCCGTACTCAAGCCCATACATCTTGTCTTTCACTATTACATCAATATATAGAAGTGTTGATGCCGAGTGAGAATTCAAGCTACTGAATCTGTCGTGTAAGTTAAGAACACAGAAAGAGCTCTATAGACAAAATTTTGTTAAATAGGGCTGTATGGGTATCAGAATAGCACATGCCATGGTAAAAAAATGCAAACTCTTTTTGGTACGCAAGGATGATGGCGCTGCGCCATTTCTGATATGTCACAAAAAATCAGTGACGTATAGTGTTCCTCATGGATATTTTAACTGTCAAATTCAAAGCCTAAGTTTTATTCAAGAACGTTCCTCGTTACAAATGTATTTAGAGATCTGAGCCACCGACCCATGCAAGACATTGTGGCAAACATTCATTTTCATGTGCATTACGGTTTACAAGGTGTAGTCTGCATTGATTTATTGCATTCATGCTGAAACTGGGAGGTGTTCTTTGGGTATGAATAAAGAGATAAACATTTCTTGAAATCAAGATATTTGAGAACGGACAAAAGGAATGATATTAAAGCGGTATCTTAGAGTCTCTTTTGTTTGTCTTATCTCTAATTATCACTTTATTTCGTGTGAGACATTCAGTTTTTTAGGGCGCAGGTCTTAGGTGCCCATTCCACGGCGTCGCCATCGGCATAACTGCCCCACTAAACTTGGCAGGAAATTGAATTAATGTAGATATCATTTGACATTAATTTTTCAGCTAAATTTATTGGAGAAACTGTATTTGTTTCTGGCTAACGTGACACAGTCATGTGACGTCATTTTCCCCGCTACATTTAGTGGGAAAACTGAATTGGTGTTGAGGTCATGTGACATCAATTTCTCTGCTAAATTTAGTGAGATAATTTTCCTGTTAAATTTATGGAAATTTCCCGCTAAATGGGAGGGAGCAGACGAGGAGGAGGGGAGGGGAAGGAGTGGTATACCCTCCCATCCTCCTCCTCAAGATCTTTGTTCTAATTTCGCATTACAAAGAATTGTAAACTTCTTTTATTTGTAATCTCATGTTGATTCAATTTTTATATCGGAGGTGCACCCGCAGCACAAATCTGGGTTGTGCTGATCCTCTACGCACAAGCTAGGAACTCCTGAGTGGCAAGAGTGGGAGTTTGGCCTGACAGCTCAAGGGACACCTTTGTTCAGTATTGAATTTATAATTATCATCTTTTGAGCAAAGTTCAGCTTTGCTGCATGCAATTCTTCTAGAAAGAAATACTTGCTACTGAATTTACCACGTCACTACATTTCGCCACTGCTATTAGTGCTCCTGGAGAACCTCAGAAAAGAGCTTATTTGTGTGCAAATATCATGCTTGTTTCAAACCAATGCTGATGTAGAGACTCGCTGACATCCAGCATTCCAATGCAACGCTGGATGTCTGCGAGTCTCTCCCGAAGGATGCAAGCGGGGAAGGAACCATACAGTCGTATCGTATTAGGGGACATGCTATAGGGTGTCCTTTGAATTGTAATTATAATTGTAATGATGAGTCGGCTTATTAAAGGGAAGTGCAATACTTTTTTCAGAAAACTAGATGGAGGTTGATTCTAGTGTAGTTTTATCCCGTGAATCTGAATATCACGTTCGTTTTCTCCAAAGATATAACAAAACGTGAGAAAACACAAAAAAACGACCAGTAGTGGTGTCGTAAGGGGATTTTTCAGCTGCCAAGCATGTGTGGCTTGAGGGCCGGGTGTCCAATTGCAAGCTTTCTAGGTGTACTCTCCCGTACTGGCACCAGTCGTGAAGTCTTTTTTTCCCCTTTTTAAAAATAGTGTGTGCATGCATAGCTTTGATTAGCGCTGAAGATGCGTGAGCAGAGATTTCGAAAGCTCCTTTTGTGATGTCGCTCGCCGGGAAAGAGTGCCTCCAGTGATACATTAAAAGTTATTCTATGCAGCCTCGGTTCACCAAATTACCAAATAATTTTGATATTTGAGATTCTGAAAGTCAAATGAAGAAGATTTAAATGTGTTTCCTCAAATACAAAACCACTCTAGCTTCCCTTTAAGTATATTATGTTCGTTAAATGTTTAATTAGTGAAAATAGTCCCATAATTTCAATTAGAAAGTTGCTAAGCATCATCGAAAAAAATAAATCAACCTTTTTCATGAATATATAAGACGGGAGCAGCACTTTACGGCATTCTAAAAAAGGCCTAATTGGACGCGTTTCCCGATTTTGGTTTTTTAACAGAGCGCATCTTTGCACCTGCGATACTGCTGACCAGTGGCTGCAATGCGAAGTCACCTCCTCGCCTCCCTCGTAGAATGGAGGGAAGCAGGGCGCACGTTTGTTGCGTGACTAAACCCCTGGGGAACAGGACCGTAGGTGCAGAGATGCGCTCTGATAAGAAACCGAAACCTAGAAACGGATCCAAATAAAGCGTTTTTACAGAATGCGTAAAATGGTACCCCTGAATTATATCCTTCTAAAAAGAGTTTATTTAGTCGTTTTCAATGACTCGGCAAATTTCTAATTGAAACCATATGTTCATTTTTACTAATTAAAAAGTAATTAAAAAAATTATTTCATTATCCGACTAATTGTTACGATTAGGCCCCTATACTACATACCCCTGGACGTATAACTCACCTGCACAAACCGCGTTAATGTAGCTTTCACAACCTTTCTAAACAAATATGTAAAGCTTAAAAAATCGCCCTGTATAACAGTGAAAAGGCGATACCAGCATGTGGAGCCATATGGCTCCACTATGCTGTAATTGCCTTTTCGCTGGTATAGGAAGTCCCATATTACGTTATGCTTGTATGGTTCCATCCGCCTACATGGTTCCACAAGATCCACTACGCTGGTATAGGATGTCCCATAATACGAAACGCTTGTATGGTTGCGCCAACCTGTATCGTTCCGCTTTAATCCACTATACTGGGGCCGCTTTTTTCGCTGGTATAGGATGTCCCATATTACGGTTACGCTTGTATGAGGCTTTTTCCATCATCTTTCCAACATCAAGATTTTCCAATAGGGAGTACCTTTATTTTAAAGAGATGGCTAGCACTGTCTAGTTCTTGGGGAATGATTTCCTGTCGTCGTCGGATTGGGAGTTCCTCTCGCTGTCTTCTTCCCAGATGATGCCTTCCTTTACTTCGCTGAGGTCAATTAAAATCTAACACTTTTTAAGTGCACGTACAGTCTAACCTCATTATAACACACCTTCATTTTTACCAAAATGTCGTTCTGTTGTAAAAGAAGTATGTTCTCTGCAGATATGAAGTTGAGTCAATGGTGCATAGAGGAAAACCAACCAAACTTCACGAATCGGTATGTTATATCCAAATGTCTGTTGTAACCAGGTCTGTTATAATGAGCTCAGACTGTATAACCATGCCATGCGGGAGGCTGTACCACACAGCAGACAATCATTCAGCGATTTTCGACGCACACGGCTCGATTCTTCTCGAAGGCGTCGAGGCCTGATCCTCGTCGGTGACTAACTCCGGGAATTTGTTTTTAGAATCCCAGTGAAGGCCACGACGAGGTCCACGGAAGGCTTTCCTGTCTGGTTCATATTTGTAAAGCACATCCCGCTGGCATCCCTATTCACAAATTGTGGATTAATTTATGTCAGGCCGCTGAGCAGCGGCGTAGTTTCCAAGCTTTTTGGCCATAAAATTGCCTCGTTTTCGGATATGGCGTCGTTTTACACACGTCATGCTGCCATTGGTTTTGTGCAAAACCGTTGCGACGGCGCAGTAGCACGAAAGGACTTCGCGGAAGCGCAAAAGGCAAAACATAATGTTGAACAAATTTGCCAGTATGACCAGAATAAAGAGCGACAGGTTTTATGACGTTTTGATAGATTTGGATCTGGATTCGATAGATTTTATTTTAAGTAGCAATATAGGTACATGTTGCCAGCATATCATTGAAAAGCCGCTCAGACTCCGAAAATCACAGTTATTTCAAAAGGGCGGTAATGTTGAGGCCGATTTCGCGGTCACTCATATATAACGCGAGGAGCAAGGTTGGGTAATAAAAAGTGTTAAAAAAAAACTCGCATTAGCTTTGAGTATACTGTAAACGTCTTAATTTTTACGAGGACCTCATTTTCGCGAATTCCGCGAATCGCCTACAATTCGCGAAAAGTAGGTCCCGCGAACAACTCTGGTAAAGTGTAAACACATTAGAAGCTATATTGAGATCCCACCACGTCGCGAAAATTAGAACCCGCGAATTATTTTAAAACTTCAGCTTTGACCTGAATTGCGAAATATTGGGCTTGCGAAAAATAAGTCGTTTATAGTATACGGTAACATCCATCGGTTCATCCATTCGGTGTTTTAAAAAGTGTTGCCACCCAAAGCGAGACTCGCAAATGCACCTTAGTCTAACCCAGGTTTGAAGGAAATTAGGGTTCCCATAGGTTCTAAAATAAAAAAGCCTTTAAATACTTCGAACCTATTATTGTTACCTTCAGGGTCTTGAAAACCCCAAAGTTAAAGTAGCTCTTCCAAAACTTTAAACTCGAATATTTGAGACGCTCTAACAGGACGTTTTAAGCTCCAACACTCCGACCTAGAAGAACTGAAATTGTCACTCTTAAGCTCGTTTTTGCACGCGTAAAATCAAACAACCGTTGCCTTCACTCCAAACAATCACCGCCTCAAACTAAACACCTTTGTAGAGAAACAATTTTCTGGAGATTTGCACGCATTAGGATGTGCTTGGAAGCACTATGGTGACCGGGACCTCGTCTTCGGCTGGCATCTTTGGCGTCCTATACTGCTCGTGGATTGAAGCTGCTTCCGAAGTTGCAACAAAGCGGTTTGGTCGTAGAAGTTCTGGCAAAATAAAAAGGCTCAAGTTACACCTAAGCACTTCTTATGAGTTGTGAATGCGAAAGCATGCGTGCCGTTCTTCCGCTCCAGTGTTTTGTTTGCCGCATATTTGCGTCGGCTGTTGGAGCGTTGTCCCAGCTCTCTGACCTTGGACGCTTCGTGTTACAGGCGCGCTCGCGGCACGAACACGCAGCGCCATGGGGTGCCGACCGTTGAAACTGATGCGCACAGCGGCCAATGGGAGCCTCGTCGACGCGTGTCAGCCAATCGGATTGAAGGCAAAATCCATCAGCTTTATTCCGCTCCGTTGGGATCGGGGAAACTAGGTGCCGTTGTCTGGGCTTTTCGCGTGGTTTAATAGCTGGGAGCTGGCTTCACTCGGAGAAAGGATTTAAGGTGCCGTTTGGCACGCTTCAAACCGATGACGTCGGCTCGCTCCATGGGAAAGTTTATGCTTTTGCATTAAAAGTGCAAACGCGAGCATCGCCTGTCGTCCCAGAATCCACGCTCTTGGCCGCCGAAGCTTTCGAGAGCCATCAAGCCGAAGAGCAACCGACAGCAGAACTGGCATCTGCCAAGTAAACCCCCGCCGTAAGTGTCATCGGGTGGAAATCGAGGGACCACATTTGAGGACGGAAACGTGCCGGTCGAAGATGCATTCCAGGCACTGTAGGAGCAGTGTTTTTCTTATAAATGTCGGATTCCACCGCTTCCGTGTCCTTAAAATCCCAGCATGCCGTCAGATTGTAAGGACGCGGGCAAACCCTCACGTGTCTTAAAGCAGTGGCTTTATACGAGAACCCTCCACAGTCCTTACTCTTAGTCAGGTCGCCGCCGTAGCGAGGCCTTGGTGGAGGGTGTCGGCAATGGAGCAGAACCGCCGGTTCAACGTCGTAGCCCCTTCCGCTTCGTCACGGATGTCGTGGTTCATGTGGCATCACAGTTTCATGCGACATCATCGTGCCACGTGATGTTAGTGTAATGCGACATGTATAGAGTTAATGTAATTGTTGTGTACGCCCTCACTAGATGGCGCCACCGACCCGCTCTAAACGACTACGCCGAGGAAGGCGAAGAAACTCTCGTCAGAGGGAGCCGACTCCGGAACCGCGTCGAGGATGGCTGCTGCCATTCCGGCTGCTTGTTGTTAATAAAGTATTATGTTATACCGTACCTCGAAGTACATAACAACTGGTGACGAGAAACGTATCGACGACAAGCCGGAGAAGCCGCCAAGCAGCAGCACCACGGGATGACCCGGTAGGAATTCTACACTGTGCGTGAACTTCCCGCGCGTGAATTCCGAAACTATAGAAATGGCGACTTTTGGCAAGCTAGAAGAACACGACAACGAGGAGCCCTGGTTATCCTACACGGAAAGGGTTGACGCGTTCTTCAATGCAAACGGCATCGAAGACGACGAAAAGAAGAAATGGATCTTCCTATCAACCGTCGGGACCAGCGGTTACGCGACACTCCGTAGTCTGCTAGCACCTGCGAAGCCAAAAGAAAAGAAGTACAAGAAACTCATGGCTACCTTGAACAGTCACTTCAGCCCTCCACCGTCCGAAATCGCCGAGAGTTTTCGCTTCAACACACGAGTACAGCTCGAGAACGAAAGCGTCGCTACGTTCGTCGCCGAACTTCGGCAGATGGCAGAACACTGTAACTTCGGAGCAGCTCTCAACCGCATGCTGAGGGACCGCCTCGTGTGTGGGATACGGGACAAAACCGTGCAGCAAAGAATGTTGGTGGAGAAAAACCTAACCCTGGAGAAGGCTGTCGAAATCTCGAGGTCGGCGGAAGACGCGGAACGCAACGCGACCGAGATACAAAGAGGGCACGTGGACGAAACCACTTCGGGAAACCAAGAAGGTACCACCAATCATCTCAAGTTCCACAGGAAGAAAAATGGTCAACAGGGACCTAAAGGCCAAAAATGGAAGAATCCAAAGGCCACAGCTAAAAAGAAGCCAGGACCACAAGATAAAGCAAGTGCCTGCATTCGTTGTGGTTATCGGGATCATAAGTCCCCGGACTGTCCGCACATCAACACAAAGTGCTACAAGTGCGAAAAAGTTGGACACCTGGCAAGTTGCTGTTTGTCAAAGACTGATAAGCCTAAGAAGCAGTCCACGAAACAAGTGAACGTGCTGGAATCAGTTGGTGAACTATTCGAGTACTACTTGCATGCATTGCAAGCAAAGTCAACTGTGAAACCAATCATGGTAACATTCATGGTATTGGACTCCCAATTGAAATGGAGCTAGATTCAGGATCCCCTGTCTCGGTGATCTCCGAGAAAACGTACCTGAGCCATCAGAAAAGTCTGCCTAGACCAGCTGAAACAGACATCAAGCTCAAATGCATCTGTGGGCCCATTACTGTGCAAGGAACTTTGACTGTGGACGTAAGTCTCGGTGAGACCAAAAGTCAACAGACACTTCTGGTTGTTTCTTGCAAGAGCCCTAACCTTTGTGGCAGGGACTGGATGGCAGCATTTGACCTGCTTCCATGGCAAGTAAACTCCACTCAACTGGGAGAAACTGCAACCGACCGAGGGGTACTGGAAACACTCCAGGAATTTGAAGAGGTCTTCAAACCAGGTTGTGGTGCATGCAAAGGACCTCCGGTGCATGTGGACGTTCTACCCGACGCCCAACCACGGTACTACAGAGCCCGCTCAGTACCATATGCACTGAGGGACAAGGTGGAACTGGAACTCCAACGACTTGAAGAAGAAGGCATCATCACGGCCATAGACCACTCTGACTGGGCATCCCCCATCGTACCAGTGCTAAAAGCCGATGGCAAGATTGTCAGGATTTGCGGGGACTACAAGTTAGGTGTGAATCCTGCAGTGATGACAACCCAGTACGCACTGCCCAAAGTGGAAGACATCTTTGCTTCTCTACAGGGAGGAGTCAAGGTTTCGAAACTAGACTTCTGTGAAGCATACAACCAAGTACTTGTTGATAAAGAAACCAGCAAGCTCCTGGTCATCAACACACACCCAGGACTGTTTGCCTACATTCGTTTAGCATTTGGCGTGTCCTTGGCTCCAGCACTGTTCCAAAGAAGATTGAAAGAGACCCTGCAGGGAATTCCAGGAACATCTGTCTACCTGGATGATGTTCTGGTGACTGGAAAGACCGATGCAGAACATCTAGAGAACCTAAGGAAAGTTCTTCAAAAAATCAAAGACTCTGGACTGAAGCTCAAGCGAGAGAAATGCAAGTTCTTCAAAGAATCACTCTGCTATCTGGGCCATGAGATAAACGCAGAGGAACTGAAGCCTTCAAAGAAAAACGCAGAAGCTATCATTGAAGCACCCGAACCCAGGGACGTCAGTGAACTGAGATCCAATATTGGACTTCTTTCGTACAACGGCAAGTTCATTCCGAATCTGTCCACTGTGCTTGCACCCTTGTATGCCCTACTGCACAAGAACACCCGCTGGCAATGGACAGACACTGAACGAAAAGCCTTCGTCGAAAGCAAGAATGCCATCATGGAGGCAAGGGTCCTGACCCACTACGACCCATCGAAATAGCCTGTTCTGGCATGCGACGCCTCACCGTATGGTGTGGGTGCTGTGCTCTCGCATCGGAAGGATGGCGTGGAGTCGCCACTCGCATTCGCATCCCGGACTCTGACACCGGCCGAGAGGAATTACTCACAGTTGGAAAAGGAAGCACTGGCCATTAGTTTTGGTGTAACACGGTTCAGAGACTACCTGCTGTGTCGAAGTTTTGTGCTCATCACTGACCACAAGCCATTTGTGGGGATTTTTCGGGAAGACAAGGCAATTCCAGCCATGACAGCTTCACGCATCCAACGCTGGGCACTTACTCTTGGAGCCTACAGGTACAGCATCGAGCACCGACCAGGACGTCTCAACGGAAATGCCGATGCCATGAGCAGGCTGCCCTTGAAGACGGCACACACAGATCCTTCGGAACCTCCGGAACTGGTCAACTCATGATCTCGAGCTTAGAAAAGCTGGAGATTTCAGTCAAGCAACTACAACACCTCACAAACAGCGACAAGGACTTAAGCCAAGTGCTACAGTGGGTGGAGGAAGGATGGCCACAAAAGCCTCCGAACAAGTCACTACAACCATTTTGGAACAGACGTGACGAGCTAAGCGTGCATCGGAATCATTCCAACCTTTGCTCGCCAACACATCTTAGACCTGCTGCATGAAACTCACCAGGGAATGGTGGTCATGAAAGGTATGGCGAGATCTCTTGCGTGGTGGCCGAACATGGACGCAGAAGTAGAGCGCTGTTCACGACATTGTTCACAGTGCCTCCAGAACTCCCCAATGCCACCAAAAGAAGAACCGGTACCCTGGCCCAAACCAAAGGAATGCTGGGAGCGTCTGCATCTTGACTACGCAGGACCATTCGAGGGGAAGATGCTACTTGTGTTGGTAGATGCGAAGACAAAATGGCTTGAAGTCATCATTGTGGCAAGTGCCACATCCGAGCAAACCGTAGAACACTTACGTGACATTTTTGCAAGGTTCGGACTACCAAGGTGCATTAATTGTAACAGACAATGGAACTTCATTCACTGGTCAGCCCTTCCAAGACTTTGTTCAAGGAAATGGGATCAAGCATCTCCGAACTGCCCCTTTTCATCCAGCATCTAAGGGCTTAGCAGAACGAGCTGTTCGCACGGTCAAGGATGGACTCAAGAAAACGGAGGGAAGAGACCTCAAGCTCCGACTTGCTCAATGGCTGCTCCTGTATCGCCGAGCACCCCGTCCGAACGGAACGTCTCCAGCAAAACAGATGCTGGCTTAACCAATGAAAGCAAGACTGGACCTCTGTATTCCCAGGAGGGGTGAAGAGGCAATTCTGAGCAGTTGCCCACAGAATCTAGGCAACGGGCCGAGCAAGAAGGAAAGGAAAAGGGACTACGCCACAAGAAAGGGAACAAGGTAGCAGTTCGCAATTTTGGCAAGGGACCTCGATAGTGGTTGGGCGAGTTAGACAACACCAGCGGAACATCAATTGTTACTGTGTCAACTCCGCAAGGGCAAGTGCGCCGCCACATCGACCAAGTAAAGCCACACTTGACCACTTTGGCATCAAGTCCTGGGGAACAACTACCACCTGACAAAGACCCAGGCTACGCAACGAGCGAAGCAAGGACAGTGGAGACTGGAAGGACGCCCTGCATGAGACGACCCACACGAACTGTCCGCAAGCCCCTGAGATTTACATAACCTTCAATAAGAAGGTAGCCTTCATTAAGAAGGGAGGAGTGTTGTGTACGCCCTCACTAGATGGCGCCACCGACCCGCTCTGAACGACTACGCCGAGGAAGGCGAAGAAACTCTCGTCAGAGGGAGCCGACTCTGAAACCGCGCCGAGGATGGCTGCCGCCATTCCGGCCGCTTGTTGTTAATAAAGTATAATGTTATACCGAACCCCGAAGTACATAACAGTAATAATCCAGAGGGAAAGGTCCTGCGCATTTGCGACGCTCAACGATGGCGGGGCATGGGCACGCGGGCATTGGCGGTTCCAGTTGTCTTTCCTGACGGGCCCAAATTGCCGGCAACGTCTTAATGTGCGCGAGGAAACAGGGAAGCGCTGCCCGTAAGGTCCGTGGCTCGTTCTTTTCTACCTAACTTTGCGGGAGAACACCGGAATCGTGAGTTGCATGAAAATAAATAAAGTTGACAAGCGCTCGAGCAACTTCGACTCGTCACAGCTAAACGGACACACCTAGCATGGCATGTGCTTTCTTTCTCCGCTCTTCTGTCGCTCTCTTTCTCATTCTTTCTCTCGGAACCGCCAACGTCGGCTCCCATGATTTGCCGCGTTCGACTCCCGTCGTGGTGTTTGGCAATGTTATGGCGTTGCACAATTTTGCAGTGTTACGGGACGTGCCGTCACGATTTCCCCGCTGAATTTTAGCAATCAAATATCTCCACTAAATTCCCAAAGCAAGTGCTACTCATTAACAAGACATGCGCCTGGGAAACTTTTTTTTTATCTTAAGGATATTGAAATAAATTTTTCCAGTTTATGGTGCTTAATGTTTTCGTTATAAATCTGGTATTAGATTTGATATAGCTTGTTTTTTTGGTTCTCCATGCAATGTACATGCAAAAAAAACATCTTGCACACACGTGAGAAATGGCGACACTTAAAAAAGCCTAATAAAATAAACTAATTTGCTCCTTTCAAAATACCGAGTACATTGAAGAACAGACATAATGTGTGGGACAATTCTTTAATTTTTAAATACCGTATTTACACGATTGTAAGTCGACTCAATTGTAAGTCAACCCCCCACATTTGGACATCCGCAAAAAAAAAAAGAAAAAAAAATTTAGATGTGCATTTTATTGCGAACACGCGAGAATGGCAAAGTATGTTTCGTAAGCCCAGCCTCCAACACGCGATTGATACCTTAATAAAATAATAAAATAATAATATTAAATCTTTATTTTGTTTCGTCACTGAAACAGGGGACCAAGACAAAAAGCTGCTGCAGCAGCTTGACGGAGATCCTGGCCCCCTTTGGAGCAGGCGATTCCCAAGCAATTTCAAAAACAAACAAAATAGCTACATTGAGAGAAAGGACACTATTTTAATTGTACAGACCACAGATCAAACAAAAACAAGAGAAAAAAAATGAAATTAATACATTCATCGTTGTTAGAAGAGGGGAAGGAACGCCAACCAAAAATAAAAAGGAGCCCAACGTTTCGAAACCTGCTTGGTTTCTTCTTCAGGGGCGACTATGTGCGCGAGGAGCAAGCGGTCTTCTTTTACGGCGGTGGACGTGATGTTTTCGCGATCGTAATGTGGCTGAGCGCGCTTTACCATCCGCCTACGTCAGCGGGCTCAGCCACATTACGATCGCGAAAACATCACGTCCACCGCCGTAAAAGAAGACCGCTTGCTCCTCGCGCACACAGGCGCCCCTGAAGAAGAAACTAAGCAGGTTTCGAAACGTTGGGCTCCTTTTTATTTTTGGTTGGCGTTCCTTCCCCTCTTCTAATTGTTCTTACCCAACCAGGCAGATCTCTGCCAAATGTTTACTTTCAAGTATTCATCGTAGTATACAATGGTACAGTGATCCGTAAGCCTTGGCCATACCTAAGAAAACAACCCTAAAATAATGATCGTACCTCTGCCAGCATCATTGCATGAATATCAACACCTTTTAAAAATAATTCATTTAATAAAGTGGTTAATTGGTAATTTAGCATGTGGTTGTAGTATGATGTATGTGATGGCGAAACAAACCGTTTTTCTTTAGGGCGGAGTTGATATGAGGAAGTGAAGAGGACTAGGTTACAGGATTCCTCAAAAACTTTATTTTTAAACTGCGTAGACTTCTTGTATGCCACAAGAAGTCGGGACCTGTAAATAATTGAAATTGGTTTTATATTAAACAATGAGAACAAGTGTTCAGTATGATCATAGTATGAAACATTGGCAATAGCACGCACAGCTTTCTTTTGTTAAATGTGTAGTTTATTTATACTTGTTTGTGTTGTATTGCCCCAAACTAGATGACAATAATTAAGTTGGGAATATACCAAAGCATTGTAAACTTGGAGGTTAACACAATGAGGTAACAATGATTTAAACTTGGTTAGCAACCCCACTGTTTTTGACAGTTTAGACAAAAGATAATCAACATGTTTATTCCAACACATACTATTTGTAAACCAAACGCCCAACGTCTTAATAGTGTCGACAAATACAATTTCTTCATTGTTCAAAATCAGTGGGTTTGGGATCATAACTGTAGCATGTTGACGTTTAAATAAAATGGCTTTGGTTATTTGCCAATTTAACTTAAGGTGATTATCTTTTGTCCATTTTTCTACACGATCAAGAACGCTATCACATTTAGTTACTAGAGTACTGATATCTTTATCGGAAAAGAAGATGTTAGTGTCATCAGCATATATAATAGAGAGTTTTAGGGAACCGGTTTTGCACATCCGATACGGTACGAAGGGCCCTCCGGTACGAACTGCGCATGCGCTTGTCTTCTGCGATCTTACCGTAATGCGCTGGTCGAACCGTAAATGCCCGTTCACACTCTTGCGGCCGAGTACGACTGAGGGAGACGAGATCTCTTAAAACTTCTTAAATCTTTTTTAGAACGAGGGAACACACTGGCATTGTGGCGCCATCTATGCGGTGGCCCTGGAACTGCATTTCACAATAGCGAAGGTTTTGCGGGATTTCCGAGATCAAATGTGCGTAATAGCCATAGAAAGGCTCGTTTATAACATTGACAAAAGTTTTTCGAGCCAAGAAAGAAAGAATAATGCGCGAGAGAAATAAAAAAAAATATGCCGGACCGCCGAGTTTACACTGCTACCCAATAGATGGCGCCAGTGTGTCCTCTGGTTTCGAGGGCCTCAATGTTGTTGGCCGCTGCGCCTTGCTAGAGTGGCGACATCTTTAGGGAGGGCAAGGGCCGCCTTTTCGGGGATTCCCCGGTTTCCCCCGACCGCTCCCGGTGGCGGCCGCCATTTTTCCTCTCGCGTTGTGTTGACGCTGCACGCGGGATACCGGAAGGTCGCCTCGTGGCCTCGTACCCACAACAAGTAGGGTGCCTCGACAACAATGCCGGGTTGCTGCGTGCCCAAGTGCTCAAATAACTCCCGAAACGGGTGGAGGCTATTCAACATTCCAACGAACGCCAAACGGAAGCGACTGTGGCTGACGCAGATAAAAAGAGACAACTGGGAGCCGACCCGCTCCTCGTCTGTGTGCAGTGTGAGTAGCAGCTCTAATTCCTTCCGATCCCTGTGTCGTTCACCGTAGGAAATATTGTTTAGAAGTACTGGCTGAGGTCCTGAACGATTATGTTATATAGATAACTTCCACGACTCGCTACTGCTATTGCTCGCAGTCGTTGGTATAGCGACCAGCGATCCGACTTCTTTCTATTCTCCCGTACGCCAGTAAAATGCAATCACCCAGCAACAAATGTTCGTGTCAGCAATGTATATTTAAGAGGAATGGGAGAGCAAAGGTTTATTTGAAAAGAAAGCCAACAAAAACCTGCAGGTCTGTGTCTATGCAATGATACCTTTAGACGACAAATGTTCGATAGTGTTTTAAAGGTAAAGTCGTGATGTTTCCCCTGTCTGCACCGACAGCTGTTTATGGGATGTCTTTATCTTGCATCTCTTGTCGTTAGGCCAGCTGTTTTAAACTAGCTATTACATTTTAAGCCCGATTGACTCACTAGGGGAAGGAAAATGAAAGAAATTAAAAAGCGGGATAGATGGCCTAATAACATTTTTAACTTTTGCGATATAAAAGCGAATTGAAAAACAAATCTTTTTCTTGTTTTTAGTTTCAAAGCCCGTAGTGCAAGTGTTACGGTGCTCATTATGAACATCCGTATAACCTTTAAAAGCGTGGATTTCTCGAAGAGTTCGCCCCAGGTCAGCGAAATACAAATCACAGCCCATCTATCATTTCAATTTTGTTAGGCAATAATACCGGCGAATTAAAAGGGCGATATATCGAGCTCAGCGTAATCGCGGTCTCCGCCTCGCTGGTGACTGCCTTTCATTTCACTCATTTAATCCGACGTCAAATACCGAAATCTGTTGCACACAACGGTACAGCACATACACGCTGTCCACAAACTTACATAAATCGGCCATCAGCAAGAAGCGGATCACAACACAAGCGGCAGCCGATGGCACTTTTGCCAACGGACTCGCCGCATGTGCGCACTAAATCGTCATTTTATATAAAAAAACAGGTGCACAAGTGACTCGAAGGGTGAGGTGACGCGTTCCTTAAAGCAGTCCTCCTTTATTTTACAAGTGATCATACTCAGTAACAGCACAAGGAGCTCAAAGGGGAATGCGACGCGCTCTTTTAGCGAGAGGAAAAATTGCCGCTCTTCTAGCAGACGACAGAGTTGTCCCCACTCCACAAGGCGCAGCGGCCAACAACATTGAGGCACTCTACTCTGGTTTAAGAAGTTTTAAGGAACCCAGGTTTAAGAGGTCGCAAGAGTGTGAACGGGCCTTAAGGCACGACCGGCACGACCAATGGCCGACATGGACAGTCTCGCTTGGTGAGCAAAACGGCTATTTCGCTGGCGGAGAGAGCCTGCCGTGGCTTCAAACATGAATAAAATAACTCGTGGTAGTGCCTGGCAGGAGCGCCATATGTGACAGCAAGTGCATTCATTTGGAGTCAGCAAATAAAGAAAAGAATACAAAACAAAACGCAATGGGGCATCCTCAAGAGAGATAAATTTATGTTTAGCGAAAGCGAAAATCGTCTGCTCAGTAGCTCAGTGGATTTGAGCGTCGATTTCGTGGGGGAGAAGTAGTGAAGAGTTCAAATCCGGCTGGCCCACGCACCTTTTTGTTTTGTTTCATAGTTTTAAGTTTTTTATATTTCAATTTTTTTTATATTTTAAGTTTCTTTTCATGTTTTAAGTTTTTTTTCATATTTTAAGTTTTTTTTTTTCATATTTGAAGTTTTTTTTCATAATTTAAGTTTTTTTATACAAACGTCGGGATGTGCATTTCGAGCACTTATCACCCGTTTTTAGCAGCTGCTTTATGACTGAGGGTTATTTGTAGTGTCAACAGAGTGAGCAACAGCCTTCTGCATCAAGGCTCTGCATACTTTTTAGTTTCAAAATGTTGCATGAATTAAATTTGTGTTCTAATGCTAATCACATATATTCTATAAAACTAGCCCTTTAAATATTGGGTGATAGTTTTAACAAGTGCAGAGCAGTAAAGTTACAGGTTTTCCTTTATTTTGTTTTTTCGTGGTCGTACCGTACACGGCTCAACGATCGGTTCGCGGGCGTACGACCGTGATCGTCTGCTATCTTTACCGTAAGAGAGCAACATGAGCGCCGTATCTACATCCGTCCCTCCGCCTCCTCCTGGCAAGCGGGTTTCAGCGGAAGGTGATATCTTCCTCCTTCGGGAGGTGTTAGGCCCTAATCGTTTTTTTTACTCCGGCCCTTTGGAATGACGTCCTTAAATGCTTGAACGCGGCGTCGAAAAAGAACTTCTCGTTGCGAGGAGCGAAGGAACGGATTGACCTCCTCGTAACTTTGTACAAGAAAAATGACCGCCTCAACTGGAGAAAGTAAGAATATGTTTGTTATTTTTGTATTTTCTTTGCGATTTAATATTCCTAGTTTTATTTGTCCATAACTTTCTTAATACTCTACCCTGCAGTGGGCCTCGAGGGAAAGACACAGGATCGCTGGTAGTCGACTTCGAATGTTGATGATAAGCGCGCGCGAGCGTGTTCTTATTTGTGCGTCAAATCGAGTTTGCTGTCGGCGACTTTTCATCATATCAGGACGTGGTTGCAGTAAACATCATATTTGGTTGATGTAAAACACCAAAGCTTGACCACTGAGAACGTATGACTTACAAAACAAGTTACCATTTACGATCGAGGAACTATTTTATTCCCCGAGAATATAAATCGGGTAAACTGAAAAAAAAAACACAAAAACACAATACGGTGGCAAACGAGCTCTGACACCCAGATTCAGCTCTTGGTTGTCAACGTCTCCGGGATTCGCAGCGCCGATCGGAGATGGGGCAGATCCTCCTTTGTGAACCTGAACTGCCGTGCGACGTTCTCCTCGTCCATCGACGCAAAGTTGAACGTTCCATGCCTTGCCGCCAACATGCGCCTTCTCTTAGTGCGCAGACAGTCGTACAAAAGAACGTTTTGCAAATTGTTTTCTCCGAATAGAACCAACTCCAAGTCATCGTCAAAAAGATCGAGCGCCATTGTTGTCGGAAAGCTCGTCTGCTCCTTTAGCAGACGAACATTTTAGAACTTCGCAGTGCCAGTGGCGACACGCCATGGAGCGCCAGGTTTTGTATTACGGAAGCGCATTCATTAGAGTAAAAAATTGAGTCGAACTATAAGTAGGTATACATTGTTTTAGGTTCTCTATATTTTTAGGATGCGATTTTTATTTACTTCAGTTTCTGCGATTTGTACGAACACACGCAAATCTGTACATTCTCAACGAGGCCGATGCAGGTTTCCGTTGCCAGGGGGCGTGACCTGTACCGATCGTCGGCTCTCGTCTGCAAATACGGTTCCCCCAAAGCCGTTTAGAGGCACACGATCGGTCGACTCGCCCGATCCAAGGTATCGATCGT
Source organism: Ixodes persulcatus (assembly GCA_013358835.2). Classification (NCBI taxonomy): domain Eukaryota; kingdom Metazoa; phylum Arthropoda; class Arachnida; order Ixodida; family Ixodidae; genus Ixodes; species Ixodes persulcatus. Next base: position 270,061 of record JABSTQ010010871.1, on the reverse strand, counting down.
TTTTGTTTATCGATCGTATTTTGTTCCGGTTCCCTAAAATTCTCTAATAAACTCAACTTTAAAATGACGATTTACATTCACTATATCGTTAATATAAAGAATAAAAAGTAGGGGGCCTAAAATGCTGCCTTGGGGCACATCATTTGTTATTTTTGAAATATCAGATTTAAAGTTTAATATAGACACAAACTGGGTACGATTCTGTAATAAGATTGTAACAAACTTAATGTTTTCCCACGAATGCCATAGTATTCTAATTTTGCTATCAGGACATCGTGATTTTTTGTGTCGAAGGCCTTAGATAAATCTAAATATATACCGATTGTTAATAAGTGACTATCTAGTGCTCTTAATATTATTTCTTTTTGTTTTAATAATGCTAACTCGGTGGAATAACTTTTACGGAAACCAAAGTGAGAATTCGTAATTAAAAGGTATTTCTCAAGATGAGAGACAATTCTATTTGAAACTATTTTTTCGAGTGGCTTAGAAAATTCTGGAAGTATAGGATTTGGTCTAAAATTGTTAATATTATTTAAATCACCACCTTTATGCAACACACTAACTTTGGCAATCTGCATTTTGATAGGAAACTCACCGGACTCAATTGCAAGATTGAATATCTAAGTTAGGTATGGTGCTAAGATATCTAGAACATACTTTGCTGGTTTTATTTGCATATTGTATGCATCAATACTACTATTGTTTAGGCTCATAAATATATTATAGACTTCGGATGCATCAGAGGGTAAAAGAAATATAGAATTATGCAAGGGTGAAGGCATGCACTGAAGAGCATTATTTACAGTAGTGGTAGAAACAGGAGATGTGGTATGATTTACGAAATAGCTATTATGTGCATTTAATTGCGAACACGTGAGAGCGGCAAAGTATATGATTTGAAAGCCCAGCCTCCAACACGCGATTGATGCCTTCTGGCGTGCTTTGGCGTGCGCGCGCGAGGTGCATGAGATGCCTAGGCATTATTGAAACTAGGAAGTTCACGCTGGAGGCGGGACAACTGAAGCTGCTCCCTGTTGTTCTCACTCCGTCCGCGACTAGACTACTAGACTACGACTCGTCCGCACTGGTGATGTCAGTCCCGTCGTCATCACTGCTACGTTCTCGAAGCACGGCGGCGGCGGCGGCGTCCAATGAAATTTCCCACTTTACAAATGACCGCACCTTCCACGCATGCTCAGCGATCGCGTTGCACGTCACGGGTAGGATCCGATTGCGCACTTTTGCGGCGTACGTTGCAAGCCTTTGGCCCGCAGAAGCCTCTTCGTTTGCCGTCACACTTTATGATCCCGCGGCATAGCAGACTCCAGTGACTCCACTGGAGCATCACCTACTCCAACGGGTCGAACTTGCGTCCAACAGCGCAGTTGTTGGTTGTTTCTGGATGAAGAATGGCCATAAACGAGCACCGAAAACCTAAACTGCCCGGATCACGCCTTTCAATACAAAAAAAAACGAAGTTAGTACTCCAGCATGATCTTGAGTCTTGACACTCGATTGAACGACGTGCGACCGTGAATCACACGAAAAACTGTGAAACGACGCCGCGGGGAGTGAGCCGTGAGGCGATTCCAGCAGCCTCCGGAGTGGCTCTTACAAGAAGTGCCGACACCCCCGGAAGTCGGGCTAACGGTGCACCACTGTACATTCGGGTTAAATTGCGAATCGCTATCAATTATACTCATTCGCGCAAATAAAAAAAGAATTGTAAAATGAGCGTGCAGAATAGCGCAATGCTGCAAGCGCAGCTGGCTGAACTCGTAACAAGCGCAGGTGTTCTTGATATCGTGATTGTTTCGTTTTTGTCGGAGGTGGAATGCTTTGGTTTGATTATAAGTAGACCCCCCCCCCCCTCCACTTCAGATTTTCAAAAATTGAAAAATGGGTCGACCTACATTCGTGTAAATACGCTACATAAAAATAGCAAAAATGCTGTTTAAAGGGGCTAACAAGCATTTCTTACATATTTCATAAATATAAAAATCTGCATTCTAACCAAACCTAGATAGTTGCATTCTACATTTGTTTAAGTGTTTGCATGCCATATTTGGTTGTGATAGGACAACACTCAAACAACAAAGAAAAACATGTTCGAGTGTTACCGTTGAGGTAGCTATACTCTTTTGCGTTGCGGAAAATTATATTTTGTTAATACATATTCGTGAGAAATTGAAGCTACAGAAGACTGCAATGGAAGGAGAGGGCTAGGAACATAATTGTGATGGTGGCAACGTCACAACTTCAAGAACCAGGTAGAAGAAATGGCTAGAATTCATGCCGTTCTGGGTTGCCTGGAGATCTTGAAATAGTTGTTTGACTAATTTCGCAATCATAACCTGCACTGAGTGTTTTTATACTTGGAATATAAAGATGGAAAAATAATAAAACACCATAAAACCCAACTCGCAAAATATTGCTGTTTTTTGACCCGCATCTCCCCATAAAGACCCACCAGGTGCTATCGCACCTTCGCTGCATCTGACGAAACGTCTATGCCAGGCGATTCTTTTTGCCGCAAAATCGGAGGTCGCCTCTTCCTTGCAGGAGGAACCTGGGAGGCGAGCTAGGTGAAGACGTCCGTGAAAAGCTGCAGGGGGAGGTGGTTGCCGACCTGCTGCCTTTCTCCCAAGACCACTTGTGCTCGGTGTTTGGCCAGCGCACAGGGTGAGCCTCGACCCACACGTTACCGTGGTCGCTGACAGAATGAGAAGAGAAATGCCTCCAAGCCTCCTCTTTTCATTCGGTCAGCCTCTGGCCCCCAGCACATGCCCATTGCCTTCCACTGTGCACTTCTGGCCTCTATCACATGCTCATTGCCTTCCACTGTGCTCATTGCCTTCTACTGTGCTCACTGCCTTCCACTGCATTTCTGGCCTCCATCTTGTGATCATTGCCTTTGACTGTGCATTTTTGGCCTCTATCACATCCTCCTTGCCCCGCAGGGGGCACCTGTGAAAGCAGGTGTTTGGAGAGTGGCGTCTCCACGGACCCCGAGCCGTGCGGGCTCGCCCGCCCACGTATGGCTGTGCGTGGCTTTCCCGTGTCTGGGGAAAAGGGCATCCTGGTGGTTGAGCCGAGCCCGGGGTAGGTTTGGACCCTTCGGGGCCCCCCGGGTGAGGCAATACACCACTTCGGCCCCCGCTTCTCATAGACGGGAGTCCTGGTAAGGCCCGGCCAGGATGATTCAGTCTAGTCGCCACTTCTACTATCCCCCTCCTTACTTTCACTCTTGTCTTCTCCTCCTTTTTACTCTTCTCATTTCTCTTCTTTCCTTTTTCAACTTCTTTGGCGGCAAGGGCTAACCTTGGGTGGCGACAGACACCTTGTCTAGAACCACACTTGGTTATAGAAACTGGGCAGCACTAATAGAGTAACGTCTTCAGCCAAGCCTTTCTTGTTATGGAGCGTTACCTATTCCCTTGTTGGGCTCGGTGGTGGGCGGTGCACCACAGTTTCCGAAAACCCTCCCCATTCATATGGGTTCCAAACTTAAACCTTTTGATCGGCCCCCGAAAAGGGTCCGCACCGAAGCACTCAACACCATGAAACAATCTTTTGAACTGCTGAAATTTCCAAAGTTTCTTGTAATTCACTCGGAAGGTGACAGACCACTTGGCAAACTCTCCCCCTTTCTGGTCTCTAAAGTTCTTGAGGGTGTTATTGGCGCCAATTATAGTGCAAAGAAGATGGGATCTGATGATCTTCTTGTCGAGGTCAATACAAAGCAGCAAAGTGATGCCCTTCTTAAACTCAACCTTGTCTCCGACTACAAAGTAAGCGTCACTCCTCACCGAAAACTGAACAGTGTTCAAGGGGTCATTTCTGAGGATGACCTGCTTGACTCACCCGAGCCAGAGATAATTGAGGGCCTCTCTAGTCAAGGAGTTATAGCTGCTCAACGAATCACTATCCGCCGTGATGGTGTGGAACGGAAGACAAAACATATCATTTTGACTTTCGATTCAACCACTCTGCCACAGACTGTAAAGGCAGGTTACCTTCAGTGCCGGGTCCGACCCTATGTGCCGAACCCTCAACGGTGCTTTAAGTGCCAGAGGTTCGGCCATGGGTCACGGAACTGTCGAGGAAGGGACACCTGTGCGAAGTGCTCCAGCAAGGAGCATGTCGCAGATGTGTGCGATAATGAGCCTCATTGTGCAAACTGTAGTGGCAACCACCCGGCATACTCCCGATCATGTCCTAGGTGGAAAGATGAGAAAGAAGTTCTAAAATTGAAAGTTTCTGAAAACATCACCTACGTTGAGGCAAAGAAGCGTTTTGCCTTTGTATCAAAAGGCTCTTACGTCGAGGCCGTGCGCAGGGGACCAGCGCGGCCAGTGGTTTCAATGGGAACGCAGACGTCTTTGGACGACCTGCATCTCCCATCACGGTCCCCCTCCAAACCCCCTGGAGCGGCGCCAGTGGCACCGCCTCCGAACCGCAAGGGGAATGCTGCTTTGCCAGCATCCACCCCAGAACAGGAGATGACGTCTCCTGCTCAACCAGCTGCTTCGACCTCTCGGGGCCGGGGCGTGCCTCCCCACACCTCTGCTCCCCAGAGGAAGCCTGGGGAAGTGCCAAGGCAGTCGACCTCCAAGGGTCAACTGCCCGCGGCTCCAGACGAGCCCATGGACGAGGGTGGGCCGAGATCTGATGAGGAGGCTCTCCTCTCAAGATCAGAGTCCGCTCCTTCTGCCTCCGGTGACTCTAATCGGAGGCAGAAAGACCTCCCTAAAAAACAAAGTGCACCGCGTGTGAAAATAGATTATAAACCCTAAGGAACATAGCTTTTTAATATATAAATATATATATATTTTTTTTTCATTTTTTTTTGTAATACTTATTGTGTTTTAAATGGTTAAAAATATAGGTATTATGCAGTGGAACTGCCGCGGTCTTTTTCGTAATATTGATGATGTCAACTTTTTTCTCGATGAGCTCCAGCCTGTTGCCATTTGTTTACAGGAGACTCATCTTAATGAAACTCATACACAGGTGCTACGGCGACATCAGGTTTTTAGAAAAGACCGTGTTTCTTGCAACACCTCCTCTGGTGGAGTAGCTGTGGTTGTGCAGAGTGGTATTGCCTGTGCTCCTGTCCCTCTCACAACCCCTTTAGAGGCAGTAGCAGTTCGTGTTCTGCTTGACCGCCTAATTACAATTGTTTCGCTTTACCTTCCGCCAAATCTTCCAGTGCATTTACATGACCTGCAAGGACTGGTGGGCCAACTCCCACAGCCTTTTTTAATTTTAGGAGACTTTAATGCACACCACCCCATGTGGGGCAGTGCTCGTCAAGACTCCCATGGTGGTGTCATAGAACGTTTTTTACTGTCATCTGGCCTTTGCCTTTTAAACAAAAGACAGCCGACTTTTTTTAGTGCACCTCATAATACTTTTACTTCCATTGATCTTTCCATATCATCACCGACTTTACTTCCTTGTTTTTCTTGGAAGGTTTTAGAAAATCCTTTTGGTAGTGACCATTTCCCAGTCATTTTAGAAAGTTCAGTATCACTTCCTTCTCTTCGAGATTGCGTTCCCAAGTGGAAGTTAGATAAAGCCGACTGGGCTTTATTTTCTCTGGAGGCAGTGGTCGATCCCTCTGTTTTTTTAGCTATGTCTCCTGAGGAAGCGACTCTTTACGTTACTGAAAAAATTATAAATGCTGCTTCGGTGTCAGTTCCCCGAACTTCTGGAAAAATTCCCAAGAAATGCAAGCCTTGGTGGAACAAGGACTGTACGACCACCATAAAAGCTCAGAATAAGGCTTGGGGAAGGTTCCGGCGGTACCCGACTGTTCAGAACAAGATCAAATTCAAGCAGTGTAAAGCGAAAGCTCGTTGGACACGAAAACAAGCCAAGTGGACTTCATGGGTGAAATATGTATCCTCTCTAAACAGTTTTGTTCCTGCAAAAGAGGTATGGGATCGTGTTAAGAAAATTCGGGGCACTTACCACTCCTTCAGCATCCCCCTTTTTCCTTCATCATCCCCATCACTAAAAGATCAGGCTAACATTCTTGCTGATCATTTTCGAGAGGTCTCCAGTTCTTCAAATTACACTACTAAATTTAAAAAGTTCAAGTCCTTGGCAGAAAAACAGCCAATTGATTTCTCTGGAAGTGATACTGGTTACAACCGGCCGTTCACAATGTGTGAGCTTGAAATGGCCCTTGCAGTAAAGAAGCAGTCAGCACCTGGTCCAGATATGATCCACTATGAACTGCTGAGGCACCTGTCGGCTGAATCCTTGGTGCATCTGTTGTCTTTCTTTAATCATTTATGGGAAGCTTCTTGTTTTCCACAGTGCTTGAAGCGAGCACACATCATTCCGATCTTGAAGCCTGGCAAAGACCCTACCCTACCAGCAAGTTATCGGCCTATAGCACTGACTAGTTGCCTAGGAAAAACCTATGAAAGGCTTATAAACAGAAGGCTAGTATACATTCTAGAACAAAAGAAAATTTTCGATAAAAACCAGTGTGGTTTTAGAAGTGGTCGCTCAACCCTAGATCACCTTGTCCGGTTGGAGACTTTTGTGCGTGAGGCCTTTGTGAACCGGCAGCATTGCCTTTCTGTCTTTTTTGACTTACAGAAAGCTTACGATACAACATGGCGGTACGGAATACTTCAGGACCTGTATAGGTGCGGTGTTCGTGGTCGCATGCTGCGTTGCATAAGGGACTTCTTTTCAGACCGTTTCTTTCAGGTGCGCCTGGGATCCACGCTCTCAGATATTTTTACACAGGAAAACGGCGTCCCACAAGGAGGTGTCTTGAGTGTTACCTTGTTCGCAATTAAGATCAACAGCCTCGCTGCAGTTATACCACCATCAGTTTTTTATTCATTGTACGTAGACGATGTCCAGATCGCTTTCTCCTCATGCAACTTGTCAATTTGTGAGCGCCAATTGCAGATAGCAATAAATAGGATGAGTAAGTGGGCCGATGAAAATGGGTTCCGGTTTGCACCAGAAAAAACGGTGTGCGTGCCTTTTTCATTACGTCGGGGGTTGTCGCTAGATCCCAGCTTGCAGATGAATGGCACTGACATAACTGTTAGGCATGAACACAAGTTCTTGGGTGTTATTTTTGATAAGAAGCTTACTTTTCAGACCCATTTAAAGGAACTGAAGAGAAAGTGTCTTAAATCTGCTAATGTTCTCAAGGTACTTGCACACATGTCCTGGGGTTCTGACAGGAGGTGCCTCCTCCGACTCTACAACTCGCTGGTTCGTTCCCGTCTCGACTATGGTGCGGTTGTATATGGCTCGGCACGACCGTCATCTTTAAAAATGCTAGATCCCGTGCATCACCTTGGACTTCGACTTGCCACGGGGGCCTTCCGAACGTCGCCTGTCCCGAGTTTGTATGCAGAGACGTACCAAGTGCCACTAGAAAAGCGAAGACAGTACCTCAGCCTATGCTATAGTTATAAAGTCAAATCTGACCCTGAACACCCATCCTTCCGCTGTTTGCAGGTATCTCCTTTTTTACGTCTTTTTGAGAACAAGCCAAGTATAGTACGGCCTTTAAGCCTCCGCATTCAAAGTATGTCTGCATCCCTGCAGCTTGAACTTCCTGAGCGTAGCTTGATGACGAGAGTTCGAAGCATTGCACCTTGGAAGGTGGTGCACTATACCTGTGACTGGTCGCTGGCAAAATACAATAAACGATCTGTTGCACCACTAGTTCTTCAGCAAGAGTTTATGACCTTGCAAGCTCAGTATGAGGACTATGCACAATTCTTCACTGATGGTGCAAAAACTCCACACTTTGTCGGTTCGGCTGTATATTCAGAACATTTTGAGAAAGCTCGACGGCTTGACTCTGTTGCCAGCATTTTTACAGCAGAGCTTTATGGTGTGCTCATGGTTATTGAATATATATTAGGCAACAATATCAGAAAAGCTATTTTGTTTGTGGACTCCCACAGTGCTCTCCTCTCTCTCTGTTCCCTCAGTGATTCTAAGAATCGGCTTGTGCAACAAGTACGTGTAGACTTAAACCTGGCCTCCCAAATGGGATACAGTATCAAGCTATGCTGGGTACCAAGCCATGTGGGAATTTCAGGTAATGAAAAGGCGGATAGGCTAGCAGCCTCTGTTAGGGATGCTCTGGAAACACCCGTTGGGCTGCCTCAAGAAGATTTTATACCAGTTCTCAAAAGAGCAATTTATAATGCCTGGCAGCTAGATTGGGACAAAGAAATAGATAATAAGCTGCATGTTGTCAAACCACGTTTGGGGGTATGGGAGAGTTCACACCATAGAGACCGTCGCCATGAAGTTTTAATGTGTCGTTTGAGAATTGGGCATTCACGTTTGACCCATCGTCATCTCCTTTGTGGTGAGGACACCCCAGTCTGTGAGCATTGCGGTGAATTGCTAACTATATTGCACATTCTTTGGCACTGCAAATTCTTTGATCAAGAACGTCGAACAAGTTTCCCTTCACTTTCGGGATATCTTCCATTTCACCCAGCCTTCTTGCTGGGCGATGAACCTTTAGTTCCTTTTGTCACATTTTAGATTTTCTTAAAAAACTGGCTACCTGCACCAGTTATAGATGTTCTGCATAATAATTTCTTTATTTTACTATAGACTCTTATAACTATTTCTTTGGCGCAGCATGGCCTATGTTGCTTTTTGCGCCATTAAACACCTAATAATCAATCAATCAATCACATCCTCCTTGCCTTCAACTGTGCATTTTTGGCCTCCATTGCATGCTCATTGCCTTCCACTGTGCTCACTGCCTTCCATTGTGAATTTCTGGCCTCCAGCACATGCTCATTGCCTTCCACTGTTCTCTTTGCCTTCCCCTGTGCTCACTACCTTCCACTGTGCATTTCTGGCCTCCATCATTTGCTCATTGCCCTCCACTGTGCATTTCTAGCCTCCAGCACATGCTCATTGTCTTTCACTGTGCTCATTGCCTTCCACTGTGCATTTCTGACCTCCATTACATGCTCATTGCCTTCAACTGTGCATTTCTGGCTTCCAGCACATGCTCGTTGCTTTCCACTGTGCTTTGGCAGTATGTGCGCGCTCGTGACTCGCAAAACGCCAGAGCGTTGCGAAAGGTGGGAAGCTTGCGCCGGAGGCGGGACGGCCGAAGGACTTCCCCGCTCTTCTCATTCTGTAGGTGATTATTCATCAGCTTGCCGTTTACAAACAGACCCATCTTTGCCCACACTGGGGGTAGGCACCGCACGTGCACACAAACCGGATTAGCATGAGGCGAAGCATCCGCGCACGTGCGCATTGACGGCATCGCCACCACGGTGACACGACGTCGGAGAGTTGAGTTGGTGCAGAGCAGTTTTGACGGCAACGCATTACTTTTTTTGGTATTACTTCCCTGCTCTTCTCATTCTGGAGGTCAGTGGTTCTCAACCATTGATCTTTCGTGGACCCCTTGTTGATAGGCGGAGATGATAGAGGACCCCCTTCGTGGTGAAGGAAGGGAAAAGGTACAGGTTTAATATAATAGTTATTTAATAAATGGATATGACTAAGGGCTAGTGTGAAGTAGACTTCTCTTATTGACATACACACGAAAAAACTCACCCGAAAGCAGAGACATTTCTTCTCGATCTGAAAAAAGACAACTTTTATCGCCGGGCATGACTGATGAGCCAGGCTTCGCGGACCCCTAGAATGCCTTTGCTGACCCCAAAGGGTCCATGGACCTGCATTTAAGAACTACTGCTGTAGGTGATTATGCACCAGTTTGCCGCTTACAAACAGACCCATCTTTGCCCACACCAGGGTGGGCATCGCACATGCACACAAACAGGATTAGCACAAGGCAAAGCGTCCGCGCACGTGCGGCGCCGACGGCACCGCTACTACAGTGACGCGACATAGGAGAGTTGAGTTGGTGCACAGCAGTTATGGCGGCAACGCATTATTTTTTTCGGTAACAGAGAAACATACTCATTACATCTTCAACAAATAACACATTTACATTACATACTTATTTCGAGTAACGGGTAACATAGTTACTTTACTCGTTACATCTTATTCCCGATTCATATGAATTTTTGCATCTCTTTTCCTACTCCCAGTTTAGAATATCCCCAACGCCCACAACCTTTGTCCCAATGTCGAAAAACACCGTCGCCATTAACGGCACGTAACGAAAATGGCAGTATTACAAAGACAATGCGCGTTACTTCTTCGGTAACGGTAATGGTAACCGTTCAAAATGGGAGCTTGGTGATTGAAACAGTGATTAAAATGTACCGCCCACAAAGACGGGACAAAGGAAAGAAAACACATAGTCGCTGAACTTACAACTGAAGTTTAATCGTCAGGGCGCAACCTTATATTCGACGAGCAACCGAAGAAAAACCATACACACCCAGTGACACACCAGTAGATTTCAGCACCCTTATCGCGGTCGTGATCGTCATGTATGAAATTGTAACTTTTTACCAGATAACAAAACAGATGGGGTGCTTACACAATCTTCCTTTAGGTGCGCAGTCATCTCCAATTATTTCTGTGGTCAGGGCATTGCCGCTTCTTATCGTGACAGCGACCGCAATAAGGGTGCTGGAATCTACTTATGTGTCATTGGGTGTGGATATTTTTTCTTGGTTGGTCGTCGAATGCAAGGTTGCGCCTTGACGATTAAACTCCAGTTGGAAATCCAGCATTTGTGTGTTCTCTTTCTTCTGTCCTGTCTATGCGCGCTGTACGTTTTAATCGTAATGGTTACGCAATCCTTTTATTTTGAGGTAACGTAGATCAAGAACCTATTCTTTTTATTTTCAACTAACGAGTAATGTATTTCATTACTTTTTTTGGTGATACATACAACTCTGGTCTGTAGTGACTTTACTGAGAAACTGTGCTTCTTCAGATAAGCCTAATTGCAACTGTTACCCATTTGATCTACTGGTTTCTAGTAGTTAGCTGAGATAGTAGAGGAATCTGTTACCTGCACTTGGAGACGTCCCGGAATGGACGCTTTGATGGTTTTAGACATTTTTGTGTATATAGTGGTTTCTTACTTTTAAGTGATTTTAGACCTCTTTTATTTATACATTTATATTTCTCTCTTACTTTTTTAGGCTTTCAGACTTGTTTGAGAGACTAAGACACGCAGTACACTCTGCGTCTCAACTTTATGCAAAGAACCGAGGCAAGCTGCAAATATTTTTCAACAAATTACAATGTCACACGGTCACATGACATGCGCTGTGACTGTGACATTACGTGAAGTCGTGTGACATTATCACGAAACTCTGTTGGACCATGTGGCACCTATGGCGGTCACGTGATCACGCAACTTATAGGATCACATGAATACGTGACATCACATACGGAGTCGCCACATTGGGTCGTCAAATGTTTTGCTACAACAGAAGTACCGTATTTACTCGCATAATCCTCTCACTTTTTTTTGCGGAAAATTGATGGAAGGTTGGGGGGTACGAGAATTACGCAGGAAAAATTTTCCGCGAAAACGTAGAGCGCCTCCTCAAGGAAAGGCCATTGCGCCGCATGAAACGCATGGCCAACCTGTTACTGGCGCGGAGGTCTTGTGCCGGGGCCTTCCCTTCTGGCAATTGCGCACGCCTGGTTGCACAAGAGCTAAACGGATACGGCACACCCATTGGCGCGTAGCGCCTTCACATAGTCCATGAGCAGCGTCTCCATTCGGGGAAACTTGCTCGTCTTTGGACCACGGAAAGTCCGGCGTCTCCTGTTGGTCGCCTGCACTTCCCCGTGCTGCCGCCTCCAGTAGCGCACGTTGAATTCATTGACGCCAAAGTGTCTGCTTGCGGCGCGGTTGCCGTGCTCAATCGCGTAGTCTATCGCTTTGAGCTTGAAAGCAGCTGTGTAGTTGGCGTATCGTCCCATGGCGAAGCGGCAACCTGCACCGAACAAAGAGGTTGGTTGAAAGTGTTCGACGACAGCTGATTGTGATGACTCGCTGACTGCTGCTGAACCACCAAACGTAGGCGACGCGACGACCGCGGGCTGCGCGAACGCCATCTAGTTGCGCGCATGCGAAACAGGCTCAACGACAGTGTGATTAGCGTCTAAGAGATGGCGCTAGGCTGCCTAGGGCTCCTTAGGGCGCTTGGAGCATTAAAGGACTCTGGCCAAATGGAGCGGCGCGGCGCCCGAAAATGCGGGGGGTGGAGAGCGCGTGCATCATGCGGGTTTCGCGAGCAGGCGACTTCCGCCGCTGCAGTTTTGGGGGTGCGAGGATTACGCTAGGAAAAGGAAAATACAATTTTGGGTGGCTCACATTAGGGGTGCGAGGATTGTGCGAGGATTACGTGAGTAAATACGGTACATAGCAGCTGTAACGACTCTTGTTCAAGCAACTCTGTAAGTGCACGGGTAGAGCATAGAACTGCAAAGCAAGAGGTCCAGGGTTCGATTCCTGGAAAGGCCAGTGTTTTGTAAAGACATAGAAATATACACCAACTCATGTTTACAAACAAACCGGAGCGCCCCTAGCGGACGCCACCGGCGCCGCGCATGCGCGGTGGACGGTGGGCAAGAAGCCCACTGTCGCCCGTAAACAAACCATTGAATTGTGTTGTTGTCGGCGTCGGTGGGAGTCCCCGTGCTCTTTTTCGCGTTGGAATTGTTGATTCTACGTCCTCCTAACAGTGTCTGACTACTTGAGTGGCTTCAGCAAAATTAACGAGGCAAACCTTTGCGTGAATAATGTGACGTGCGGCGATTCATTTCACGTGGACGCCGCAGAATGGGCGCTAAAGCCTGACTTCCAAGATGAGATTCTGCTCGCTATTTTCAGTCGCGACGTCGCTCGGGTTGCAAAAGCTTAGACCGTAGCCGAGATGGTGGATGTCGATACTGAAAACCGCAAGTAGAATCGGGCATTACAAGTCGGTGATAGCGACTTGTAACAATGATCAACGTCTTCTTGTATCTACTGTTTACACTTAGCCTACTTACCCCAACCAACCTTCAAAAGTGTTTTGAGGCCTGCACTTAGTTTTTATAGCAATTACCAGGTCAACGTTTGGTTTACGGGCCGCTGTCGTTTGAACGAGCTGACGACAAAAAGCAGACAAGTTTGAAAGAGCAGACGACAGTTCGAACGCATGCGCAATGGAGTGCGGGCAAGAAGCACCGCGTCCCGCGTCAACACACCATTGGAATGTCACGTTGGCAGCGTCTGTGTGAGTCTGCATACTCTTTTTCGCGTTGGAATTGTCGATTCTACGTCCTCAAAGTAATGTTTTACCACTTTAATCGCCTGAGCGAAATTATCAAGGCTCGTTACGCCGCTAAACTTTGCGTAAATAATTTAACGTGCGGCGATTCATTCGCATGAACGCCGCAGAATGGACGCCAAAACCATGATGAGATTCTTCTAGCTATTTTCGGTCGCGACGTCGCTTGTGCTGCAAAAGTGTAGAAGGTAGCGGCGATGATGATCGATGTCGATACTGAAAATCGGAAGCGGGAACTAGAGCACTATATAGCTCCTTCGGAGCAGAGTAGCACGATCTAGAACGCCGTCTCTGGGCGACTAGCGGCGAACGCCCGGAGGTTCCAACTCCGATCAGAAATGCATGGGGAACGTGAGAAAATTGTTGTTTCTTCAATGTTGCGGAGATGCACGGAACGACAATAGTTTTTGACATAATAAAGGAACATTTTAGAATAATTTGCGCTGAGTTGTGTGCCAAGTGAGGACGTAATTTTTGTAAAACAATTGCATGAGCGGCATCATGCAGCAGACGACGCGTCAACGTCACGGCGACGTCAAAGCGTTCACGTGACCCGCTCCGGCCAACCCCGAAAGTCCATCTCCGCTGGGCACAAAAATCGTCTGCTTCAAACGCCGTTGCCTTGGGAATTGCAGTCTCAAAATTTTCAAACGCATCCAATATTATGGAAACTTTGATAAAGTGTTTAGTGCTTTACCAACTTCACGACAGACAAGTTTCGAAAAGTGTGAACTTGGCGTTTATTTTTTAATCAGCCGTGTTGAGTCGATCTCCATGTATTCTCCCATAGGGCGGGCCGCCTCCTGGAACCCTGAGTACCACGTGACTCGCGCCGAGCTGCTCGGTCGGCCTTGTTGTCGGCGAAACACGCGGATCAAAGGATTGCGCTACTCTGCTCCGTAGGAGCTATATAGTGCTCTAGCGGGAACAGACCAAGCGTAACAAGTCGGTGATGGCCACTGGTACAAATGATCAACGCCTTGTATCTACTGTTTACACCCAGCCTACTTAAGTCTTTTGAGGCCTGCAATTACTTCTTATTGCAATCACTGGGTCAAAGTTTGGTCTACGGGTCGCTTTTGTTTGAACGAGCAGACGACAAAAAGCAGACAAGTTTGAAAGAGCAGACGAAAGTTCGAACGATCAGGCGGCCGTGTGAATTTGAAGACGCACTGAACCCGTGGGTGGTCCGGGCAACTTGGCGGTTTTCTCTCGTTCATGTTGGAACATAACATAATACATCCGGCGACCACGAAGTGTTGCCCGCAGAAGCAATCGTAGTTCGACAGCGCCTGGTTTGCCCTTTTCACGGCTACTATCCACATGAAAACTGATCTTCAAACCTTTCCAGGCTCTCTTGGTACAGCCCCCGTCGCAGCATTTTGATGAGAAGGCAGGTTTTTTTTGTCTGGTTTCTTCAGAGAGAACACAGGGATGCATGTCTCGCACGGCGACTTCTGCCCACCGCCCCAGACCGGAATTGCGCCCGACGCGTCACCACCGCGGCGTGACGTATGAGAGTTGAGGTTGTGTATAGGTCACATGACTTGTCCGTTTTATCGTGGTTTTGGGGTTGTGCAAGTGTTTGAATAGTCTTTTAGAATAATAGGTTATTCGATACTAGCTTCAAGATGAACTCCGATATCAATACTTTTCTTAGTGTTGATCGCAGCATGTCAGCTTTGTTGAGTGGGCTTGTCAAGGAGCACTTGTGCCCAGCGGGAAAGCAATACCCACGGAGCTCGTGGGCTCCGTGGGTGTTGCTTACCCGCAGTGCACAGATGCTCAGTGAGAAGGGCACTCAATGGGGCTATCCCTCCGCGATTATGCCAGAGTACCTATAGGGGTATTCAGTGGACGCCATATTTGAGGGTGCTCTTTAGAGCGCATGCTCAGAACAAGCTCAGATGAATAGGCTGCTAAGACCGGCAATCTTATGGTGCGGAATGCACGTTGCAAAATAACTGTGGAAGCTCGCCTTCAGCACGTGCTCACCATTCGCGCACGCAGCTATGGCCGCCAGTGAATATATTCATTCCATACGTTAGGCCGCTATGTCTCGACAACCCGTGTTCATCATTCATGCTACTTTCTTTTGCATCAAATTTGAAATTTAAGTAAGAATATTTGCATATAGCCTGCAGATTTATAAATATCTAGATTAGGATAGCTGTGATGAATTGGTCATTTTCATGCCAAATATTTATAAATATACCAGTTATACTAAAATTAACTGAGCTTGAGAAGTGGACAAGTGGAAGATTGGGAACAACCTTCATGAGTTTAGCCGAATTTTCATTTTAGCAGTTTGCACGATAGTGAACGGCTTGTAGAAACTATTCAATATTCGATTCAAAGATATTCGGCCGAAACCGCTATTCCCTTGCAATTTGTTTAGAACTTAAACTACACTATTTTCACGTGACTACATGTTTTCATAACCTTCTATGTCTCTGTGGAGGATCTTTGTGATACGAGAGAAAGGAAAAAAAGCAGAATGTGAGAAATAGCATTGCAGCTTTTGTTTATTTTCCCTGCTGGTTGTGAAAGCAAACAAACACTCGGAAGAATTGCATTGTTTAGGTATGTCAAACTGCGGTAGAATCGGAAAGCAGAAAAGTGCTCTGCCTGGATTCACTCCTGAGGCAACGCTGTCTTTTACATTGTTTGTTTCTTTTAGGATCTTTGCTACTCTAAGAACCTTTTTTGGAGGCTATGTGGACCTCCAAAAAGGCTTTTAAGTCTTCTGAGATTTCCATTTCTACTTTCTGCTCGGAAAAAGGTCGCTCTTGGTTCACGACTGTCGTTTGGCAACTAAAGAGCTGTCACGAGACGACGGCGATTCGGAACTGTGAATGCGCGATTGCGTCATTGCTTCAATTTTGATAGGCAACAAAGAATTTGGCAAAGTATAATAGAGCGGTGCATCCCACCAAAAAGCCGAATTGCCCGGCTCGCTTTTCGCTTGATACGACGTGACCAAAAGCTTACTTCTAGCAAACCAAAACCTTTATAGGCTCAGAGTGACTTTACTTTATTTGTAGTTGAGGTTAAAATTGAGGTCAAAAACAGAAGTGTGTCACGATGCGAACAATCTATTGTCCGCCTACGTTTGCCTACGCGCAAACTCCAACTTGTTGGGATCCCGCCTCAGCACCCCTCCGGTTCGGTCAGCAATGGTTACAATCTCCTAAATGCGTGGGGAGTCGCATATTTGAAGGCGCAAGCGGCGTACTCTGTTGCAACAGAATGCCCGCGAAGTAAAATTGGCTGATCGAAACCGAAACGTAGTGGCCATCCGGTACCCACGATGCAACGCGTGGAACCTTGCCGCTAGGATTGCTTCGATTCCGGAAAAAGTTTCATTGATCTGGCGGTGGCAGATTATCTGAGGGTCACGTGGTTCTAGAAAATGTGCACTACACTCCGACGTCTGCTCAGATGCCCGACTTCGTCAGTGGTTTTTTTTTCTCATTGTTTCGCCGTGGCAGACTTTAACCATCCTAAATTCGTCATTGAATATCGCGAAGTTAGGCCATGTGGACCTTTGAACAACTGCTATAACATATACGGATGACGGGTAAGGAACCTCTACTTGAAGCGTTCCAGATAAGTTAATTATTCTAAAAGTTAATGTTCTTTAGGCATCAGGATCGGTCATTCTGACTTTTGATTGGTCCCAGGCAGAGGCTTTACAAACTGGCCAGGGGGGTGGACGACGAGCCCGTGACCTGTCGCAAGCTGCCCCAGTCCATTGGCTGCGGCAAGAACTTCACCGGCAGCTCGGCGCTGCATTCGACTGACAAGGTGTGTTCATTCGGTCCTTTATGTTATGTGCTCATAAACGGCTTGCTACACAAATTGAGTTAGAGACATTTGTTTTTACAATTTGTGATGTGAGACGCAAACAAAAGTTTGTCACACATCGCACGTTCTCTCTCTCACTCATTGTGTTTCTGACGGGAGGAGACGAAGTGTGGGCAGGATTTTACGAGATGGGACTCGACGCAGTAGGCAGGTGGAAATAATGGTGCTCCTGAATAATAATACCGTGGAGCTTAAAAAGTTTCCTGTTACATATTGAAGCCTCCTATCCCAGATATGACTTTGTTTGGTCGGAGTTCACTTCTATTGCAAGCCCGTCAGTATTTCCTAGGTGATAAAAAAGCATGTGGCAGCTTTTTGTGCTTCTGTCGTGATGCAAAGAGTGTTTCAAGTCATTCTTTGATTTGCTTTTGGTCTAACGAGGAGTTTTAGTAAATACTGCAGTTTCTGTGTTTTACAAATTCAAAAATAACAAATATCCAACTTTAAGGGAAAAAAAATGATTTTGTGGATTTTTTTTTGATTTTTTTTGGTCTGATAATTAGATGTGGTAGTTTTGCTATGCAAATCAGAAAATACTCTGAAAAGAGACTGAATTTGGTGGGGTCATTGTTGTTGACGACGGTGTCTTTTGTGGCTTGGTGCAGGTGAAATACTGGGTCGAGCAACTGGCTGCCGAGCTGGCAGAACGACTGCAGCGGGACCAAGAACAGGTTTGCTTGCCTTGTCAACTTAGTCGCCGACTGATTTTTTTTTGTCCACAATGTTAAGTGTTTGTTCAGCTTCCGCTCGGTACTGACCACTTGCCGGTCTTTCAATAATTGCAGCTTTAATCTCCGTCATTGTGGTGTGGTATTTGACGCGTCTGGTTGGGAATCGCCATTGGTGCCATTTGGCGCGGCTCAGTCCAATGTTCCGCCCATGAAAAACTCTTTGTGACTAGGCCTACTGGCAGAAAGCACGCTCAAACTTGTAGAGCTCAGAAATGGTGACACGCACGCCTAGCAGTGGATGGTGCTGGAACTATGTCAGCCGCCGAACGATGGAAGCTTCTGTGGGACATTGCCTGTCCAGTGGCTGTTAGGAACTTAATGGCAGTGACTGCTGCAGGCTTCACAGAGTTTGTGTGACAAACCTATAGCGTGTTTCCAAGCACCAGTTGAACGGAAAAAATTTGTGTTACCGATAAACCGATACTTGTGTGCAACGAAACTTCTCACAAAGGTTTCTTTAGGTGGTGCATTTGTCGTGTTCAAATTTGATGAGTGTAGGTTCCAGGAAAAAGATTTAGGCCCTAATAAACTTCTTCTTTTCTATGCACAGGGAGGAAAATGGCGAAAACTTTCTGGTCTATGCTTCTTCTCTCAGAGGGCACAACACATGGCAAAAACTTGAAAGCTTTTTTGAGATGAATATCCGAAAGCAGATCCAGCAGCTGCGAGCATGTGTGGTACCATTTGTGAGTGGCAGCTTCGGCCAGACAGTTTTTGCCGTTTTCTTTTCTGTGCATAGGAAAAGACGGACTTTTCTCAGGCTTAAATTTTTTATTGCAACCTACGCTCATTAAATTTGAGTATGACGAATACGCCAACTAAAGACACTTCTGGAAAAAGTTTCAGTGCATTTCGTTAGTGCTTTATTTATATGAATCTTCTTAGGCCAGGATAGCACTCGTAAACACTCTCTAGAGAAGGAGGTCCGCCATCTTTCATGCATTTCGTTTGCATCGGAATAGCAGAGCATAGAGGCAAGCATCCAGACTGCTTATGGTGCTTTAATAAACACCAAGAAGTGGCAAAATTTCACTTGCAAGGTCGGCATGTAGTGCTTTCTAGCTTTATCTTGGAAGGAAACACTGGTGTCATGCGTTGTATTAAAATAAATAAATGTACCTTAATTTTAGGGTTAAAGTCTCAACACACGGAATGTACAGCCGTACAATGCACGTTTTTTCTTTACCCGCAATTATCGATATTGTCTAATGTTAGTATTTAAATTTACGCTCAACTCATGGATACCAATCCTACTGGGAGTATTGACCGGAAGCCATATTAGAGCGCACCATTCACTGCACATGCTCAGAACGAGCTCACAATTGGGGGTCGCGAAGACCGGCAATCTCGATGGTGTCAAATGCAAGTTGCAAAAGAGCTGCGGTAACTCGCCGTTGGCCCGCATTTAGCAGCTGGGAATCAGCTACGGCCGCCGGTGAATATTCCTTATAAAGGCCGATTCACGCGTTTGTGGCAGTTGCATTTGCAGCAACCGAAACCACAGCAAGGACAAAGTCACCGGAACAAGCTTTTCCCGTACGCAGTGTGGCAGGCGACGCAAGAGGCAGCTTTGGGAAGCAATCGGGAGTCACGGTTGTTTCGTTGTTCTGGTCGTTTTGGTTGTTGCGGATGCAACCGTCGCCAAAGTGTGAACCAGCCCTTATGTGTTCTGCATTAAAAGTAGAGAATTAACGAAACACTCAAACAACTCGAATGCGTCGCAGCCTAATGGACACGCCTCACGTGTCGTCCGCTTCTTTTTTTTTTGTTCCGTCACCCTCTTTCTCAAACTTTTTCTCGGTACTACCGTGGGACCTGCAACGCATCTTCGACTGCTGCGTTTAGTGTCCTATTCCTCCCACGCATCGAATGTTGTCCCAAAGTAGCAACCCGCAATGTCGCAGGCGCCAGTGGGTCATGCTGTCATTCTCCATATTAAGTCGTTCTCTATAGCTTTATGGGAGAGCTTGGTATGTGACCATGCGCAGCACTAGCGTCGACAAGGGGCGGGGCTAAGAGCCGCCAATCTAGCCAGCTCTGCCGGGAGTCTGGCAACCAAAAACGGTGTCGGGATTTTGCACCCCCTCTGATGTGTTTTTTCTCGGTAATGTAAGCGTCTTTGGCTCTGTACACTCAGTCGACTGATCAAACTTTCTTTTCTGCAGCATTCTCCAAATAAATATCATTCCTCACCCTTCTTCTTTCTTCATAATACATTCTCAATACCGCTTTTACCGTGAAGCTTGAGTGCCGCGAGTCAAGCTTCAGCATTATCAAGTAGAGGCGCTCAATTGCCTGGCGCTTTCTTGCTCGCACAAACGCCGTATTGTTTGAGAACGCGCGAAAAAAAACTTATTTCTAAGTTCTGTTATACTTCAATTAAGAATGACTGGTGCATACATAAAGTGATCAATACAGGCGCAAGGAAACATCAGCATACGAGAAACAGTTTTATTTTTAAATTACTCGGGATTGAGAATTTGGGGTGCCTCACTGAGAGTGGGGTGGCCAAACGAAAATGCCCCATCCAGAACAGTGGCACGCCTGGTGGCAGTTTTTGACTCCGTACGAAACTTTGGCCGAAGTTTCGTAACCAGTAGCGTGTCGAGGTACTCTTTTACCGCCGACGTCGGCGCTTACGACTTGCCACACTTTGCTCCCGACTTTGCTCTCCCGCTGAGAGTTGTCCCTGGCGGTGCAGAACGACCGGATCGCCCAGCTGCTGACGGTGGTTGTTACCCGAAGTGGCCAGCAGGGGGCCGTCTCTCGCCTCTGCCCGATGGTCGCCTATTGCGCCGCGAGGATCGCCCAGGACGCCCTCGCAGTCTTGGCCAAGCTCAACACAACGGACTCTTGGTGAGTCGCGGCAGTCGTCACAATAATTTTTGTAGTACTAGTCTCCGAGAAGATTAAGAATGGCGGGGCATCTCTTTCGAATGCCCAGCCTTCATCAAACTCACATTGCCTTTCGCCATGCTTTGACTTTGCATGCACGCTTAGAAACCGTGCACTTGGAGCGGGACAACTGAAGTTTCTCTCTGTCATTCTTGCCCTCTCAGTAACTACCGTAAGTACATGTTGCTCTTGATGGCATGAAAGGCTAAGCAGGCGTGCAGTCAAATTTCAGACTATACCCGTTTTCACCTCAAGAACCATAGTAAAAACGTCTGGCTTCTTGCAGAGCATTACTAGGCCTCCCCTTATGTGGAGAACTAAGATATATGTAGGTGCATCTTAGATTGTATGGCTTATCGAGATACACACATTCTAGCAGTGAAGTTGGACAGTGGCTAATATAAAAAACCATACTCAGCTGCCCTGATGTGTAGTGATCACAAAGAGTTGTCATTTGTGTTTGCAAAGCATAGATATAAAAAGTCAGGGTTTAACAAATCACTGGAGGGTGGGAATTCCAACTTCGCTACGGTTCGCATGCTGTTTCCTTCAGACAGCCAATCTTTTCTCCGGGTGTCGGCGGTTTCGCGCAATGGTGTCGTCGCTGTGCCCCAGCGTACGTTGTGCATACTAGGGAGACGAAGCCATGTGCCTACACCCAGGTGCCGTCGTAAGGGGAGTGCGCGTCAACAGCGGCGCATCATTGGAAGCGTGTGCAAAGAACCTTTCCCTCTTACATAAGAAGGAAACTGGGCGTAACGAACGGAGAGAAAGACCACGGCAAGAATCGCTTCACGGCCTCATGAAACCGGTCCGGTCCGCTCCAGTCCAACCCGAAGATGGCTGCATGCACCAGGGCGATAAATGCTAACGCACTTGAAATATTTTATACCAGCTGCTGATTTTGTTTATTGGAATGTTGTACATGCTAAAAAAACATGAAAGAGCATTAACTGAGGAAAACGTCGGTTAAAATTTAAACGTGGTGGAACTTTTACATGCTGCAGAAATGATTCACTATGAAGTAGAGCATATATGTCACGGTGTTAATCAGACCATCTCAATTAGCCCCATGACCCACAGACAGATACTTGTATAGTACTCTCGGTGCAGCAGATATTGACGTTTTATACTAAATGTTTTTGCGTTTATTTTTCTGACTAATTTGTAACCTTCCTCTTTGTGCATCATCACCAAGGCATCAGCTGTTCATGAGAACAGAAAATAAACGAGTGAATGAATTATCACTGTTGTGTAAAAAAATCAAAGTACTACGAGTTTTGAAAGCATTATTGTACAATGAAACTAAGAGCTTCACTAGTTTCTACCTGATATATAAAAATAATTATAAAAATATCCACTGCAAAAAGCTTTTTTTTCTCTGTCTTTGCCTTCAACTTTCCACTGCTTTCTTAAGTCGTAATTTTGACTTAAAAGACAAGTGCAAAGGAAAACTTTTTTTTTAAACAGCTTAGATGGGAAAAGAATGTCATAAAACTAATTTACAACGAACAAAAATAAACTGTTTAGAGCTATACTTACGGCACGAAACAAATTTGTAGTTGGCACCCGCGAGAACCCGCCGAAAAGTGGTACGGTCACGTGACTGGCCGCTATGGTTACGTGGTGCTTGTGCTCTTTTGGAAGCTTCCTATGGTCTCTAAAAGTTACTTATTAATGTTTGTTTAAAGTGAAACAAAAAAAAAAACGAAGATTAATAAGTAACTTTTAGAGCCCAAAGGAAGCTCCTGGAAGAGTGCAGCACCACGTGATAGACCTATGCGTCTATCAGAAATTGATAGCGGCGGCACGCCGGAGTGTTTCCTTCCGGCAGTGGCGGTGGTGGCGTGGAGAAACGCGTTCAACCGACGGCACACCGCGCTCAGTGAGTGAGGGCGGCGTGTGTGACTTCGCAGCGGCGCACAGGTCTACCCCGCGACCAGTGGCAGCTTCCGCGGGCACAAACTACAAATTAGTTTCCTGCCATAAGTATAGCTGCTAAAATTTTTTTTTCCCGTTGATAATTTGGTTTATGACATTCTTTTTCCGTCTTGGGCGTTTCAAGAAAATGTTTTTTAACAGCCTAGATGGAAAAAGAATATGTTCTTTAAATGTTTCGACTAATATTTTATGGAGACTTTTGTGACGCTTTCACTAAGGGACGTTGACTCTTTATTCAAGTGCGAAACTCTTAACCTGGAGTATATTTAGGCAATTTTTGCTTTTGGAATGTGTAAAAACATTAGAGGTCTTTCTTTTTTATTACAGGAATCAAGCTCTCACAAACATTTCTCTGTCAGCCACGAGATTCAGGGACTCCATCGACGACGCTGCCCAGGACATCTCCAAGTTCTTGTTGCGTCGTTCAAGGGACTCGGCAGGGACCTCTTCCGAGCAGACCGTATCGGAGACCGTAGGGCAGCAGTGCAGTTCTTCGCCGGGCAAGAAGCTTCCAGAACCTGCTCTGGACAAACCAGTGGCTCGTGCAACCTTCTCTTTTTCAAAGAAGCTTGAACTGCTCCTGGTGGAGTCAACGAGCGAAGAAAACAGTAGTGACACGGTGTTGCCAGAAAAAAATAACAGTGGGGGTTTTCTCTTATCCTATCTTCAGAGAGAAACTGCCTCTGGTACCAAAGCAACTGATGGCACTCCTGTAGTGAATTTAAAGGCTGAAGATGCAGATCTCTCTTTGAAGTCGCCTGCAATCTTCAGCGATCACTCGGGAGCGGGTGTCGTCGAGGCTCGCAAAGAGTCCAGCTGCGGGACATCTCTTCTTGCACCAAAACCTTGTTCTTCGGCAGCCGTGCAGACGCGCAAATTCTTTGATTTTTCCGGTGTGGCCTCGTCGGGCAGAACTGTAAAAGAGGAGCGAGATATAAGAAGCGGTGAAAGGCTTCCTGATCGTTCTGAAGATACCCAGTGTGGAGCAGACGACCACAGGTGCAGTGTCCCAGAAGATGTGGACTGTGTTGTTGGTGGCTCTCCCGGTGACTGTAACTCTGGCGACAGTTCGGTTGTTAGCCTGGATCCAAGCTTGGTTCAGAAGTGCGAAAGGTGTGGGAAAGTGGTTCCCGCGTGGAAAGTGCAGGAGCACGAAGACTATCACCTCGCTGCAGGACTTGAGCAAACCGGAAAGCACCTTGCCTTTGCTAAGTGCAAGCACGGCCAATAAAAAAGCGTCGGCGTCCTCGGGGCTCCAAGCACAAAAGAAAAAAAAAAAGCTCTTCCCGTGAAGGTTAAGACTCTGAAAGACTTTTTCCGGTGATTTAGAAGAGTAAAAATTAAAAGA
This sequence comes from Ixodes persulcatus, assembly GCA_013358835.2. Classification (NCBI taxonomy): domain Eukaryota; kingdom Metazoa; phylum Arthropoda; class Arachnida; order Ixodida; family Ixodidae; genus Ixodes; species Ixodes persulcatus. The sequence goes on along the minus strand of JABSTQ010010871.1, from coordinate 246,026 downwards.
ATTTTGTGAAATGGTGGGACTTGTTCGTTTTGGTATTGTTTTGTGGTTGCACTCTACTGGGTGTTTCACCTAACTTGTGCCAAGGCTTTAAAAAAAAGCTGGTGTATGCTGCATTTGTCAAACTAATGCAGCATTGTTCACAGTTCTCTTGAGCGAGCCAAGACGTCTTTTGCAGTGTGCCAAACTGGCTAATTGATGCAGATTAATTAGCTACCTTTTTAAATATTTGTGTGCAAACCCTGCAATACAAAAATTGTAGTGAGTGTCGGTGAACATCCCATCTTGTCGCTTCTGTCAAAGTAGCCATTAATTTGTAATCTTTTCCAAGATTTAAATATACGCAAGATTTTGAAAAATTACACGTGACTACTTGCTAGTGAACTGTGGGGTTTGTACCCTTGGTTACGTAGCATTTTTGAGAATTTTTCACATTATCTTTAAAGCTCGAAACAAACTGGGCACAACAAGGTTACGTTGATGGAAACGATACAATGCAATTTTTCTCAACACGCTCCACAACTTTTTCTTTTGGAGGGTTTGAGCATATATTAATATTTAAGAAGATAGCCAAGGAATCTGTTGTTATTAGCATATTGGGCAAAATGTAAACAATATTGTCACGAATGACAAGTGATGAGGCGACGAAAACTGAAGTAAACTGAATGTTTAATGAATCGTACTTATACCCAAAACAAGAAGGGAACAGAAGATAACAATAGAGCGTCGCAGGGGTCGATGACAGCGTAACAGCAGGATCGAACGCTGAGGCGAGACTGACCCCGGCATGCTCACGCGGAGCCCGTTTTGTACACGCGTGGGCTTCTGAAACAATCGGCGTAGAAGGTTCGTGCATATACCATTGTAACCTCGAATCAGGAAGACTGTTCTCGAATTTACCAGAACATCACATTACAGAGTCAACAAAATGTGTAGCCGCGGCCAGTAACCGAATCCTGGCCTCCCGCGTGGAAGGCAAGCGCGATAACCGTTCGTCCACGGGCGCGCTGCCTACTTAGTCAGCTGCGCACGCGGCAATATCTTGACTTGTTCAATAGGACTGAACAATACTGCATTGATTCGACACACTTTTCTCAAGTTTTGGCACAATCTAGCTGAAACACCGTGTATAATCATAGAAATTAAGTTATTGAGTATGGAACTCTGAACTTTTGTATGAGATGTGTCTAAACAAAAAAGTTTCATTTTAAAATTTAAAAAAATGTATGCTGCATTGTTTGTGACATGCTTTATTTTCAATTAATATTCATAATTTAAACTATCTGGGTGTAATTCCCTTCTATGTTGTGGCATTTGTCATATCGTGGCAGAAGCTTTTGGATACCCTCTTGGAAGCCTGCCGCCCGACTTATGAACCAGCATTTTTGGCGTCCATCGTAAAAATTGTTTGTTTTGCTCTATTTTGTAATAATTTGTGAACCATGGTTTTGAAACTTTAGGGATATTTGTTGCAAGATCAGAAGTTCTAAACATTGGACCTTATCTTTTTCCCACAATAGCCATCATTGGTTAAATCACTTGCACTTACTCCCACTGAAGTCTAGAAACAAAACAAAAAAGAAAGATAAACCGGCTACTCTTTTTTTTGACAGGGTTCATGTCTTTATCTGCTCTACCTTGATGTCTCAAATGCAAAATGCAGCTCTTCAACAAAGAAAGATAAACCGTTCATATGTCTTCTGCAACAGCTGAGCTTGTTACCTGCTCCTGCCTCCTTCACCCCCCCCCCCCCCCCCTTATGCGAAAGCATTCCCATGGAGCGAGCCGACGCCATCAGCCGCGCCAAACGGCAAATAAATTCCCGAAGCCGCGATCTGAGGCATCCCAGCTTTGAAACCACGCAGAAAGCCACGCAAAACGGCAGTGATAATAGGGAGTTTTCATAGACCGTTTTCCCACCTCCGCAGCTCCGCTAAGCTATCCGCAACGAAGGGGCCGCTGCTGCGCTTGCGCGCCGCTAGCCCTTGACTGAAGAAACCCGGATCTCGTAGCGGGTTGCAGAGAACGTTGCGGGACGGTGGAAAAGATCTACGAAAACTCTCTAATGAAGCCGCCGCATGTCAGTTTCAATTAGCGCCTCCCCATGGCGCTGCGTGTCTGCGAGGCAGTGGCTCCACCGCTCCACGCCCGAATTCAGAGTGGCGAGGAGAGCTCGCGCGCTCGACCGTCGACGCTAGTAGGCCGCAGACGAAATGAGAGAGTGGAGGAGTGGCATGCATGCTTTCGCATTCACAACTCATAAGAAGTGCTTAGGTTACCTTGAGCCTTTTTATTTTATTGGGATATTTGGTTTGTGTTGTAGTTATTGGAGCAGTCTTTGTTAACTTCCAAGGTTTTGAGAGAACTGATAAAAGAGCATGTTATGCCTCTGAACTTTGAATGTAGGGCACGCGAAGGTTTTAATTTACGTAATCTGATTGTCGTTGGGCTTTAATTTGCTTAAAAATATATGTGGTAAATACTTCGTTCCTTAAAATAAATTAAACTGACTTGAAAAAAATAATAGGGGCAAGCACTTTCAGAGAGGTAAAAGCATTGATGTGATTCCTGCGCAGTTGGCGCCAAAGTACTTACCCTGCTCAGCGACCCTACGTAAGTTAGCTTCAGTTTCTTAGTACTGGAACTAAAAGCTTATACCCCCGGCATACTTTCGGATTGTTGTGTTAGATCTGTGTGAATTATGAATGCTTTGAATTATTGTTCACAATAACATACTCCTTAGTTCAATATTTTCATCAAACACTGAGAGTACTTAGTATTTTCACTGTTTTCAAATTGTCTATGGTAGGTACGGGCGGGTTAGTCAGGTCCGTTGAGCGCGCTTCCTACAACACGGTGGTGTGCTGCTGGGAAGCAACAACTACGAACCGTCATTGCGATCCTGTACATCTCGCTTTGCTGCAGTGCAGCGGCATGTTTAGAAAATAGCATACCTTTTGAGTGGGATGGTGCAGTTAGAAGACTTGGGTATTAAAAAAAAAACACCCTTCCCTACCCTATCCTCCCCCTCCCTACCCTTTTTCACCGCCCTACAATTTTACATATGCGGAATTCAAGATGGGGTCAGGACATCCAGACACTCCCAGTGCATGTGACATATATTTCCCCGCTAAATTTCGAGGAGAAACAATTGTATAGGTCACGTGACAATACGTCAAGTAGCATTAATTTCACCCGCTAATTTAGCTGGGAAATTGGGTTGGTGTTAGGTCATCTAACGTTAATTTCTCTGCTATATTTAGCGGGGAAACTGAATTGGTGTGGACCCACAAACGTCAGTTTCACCTCTAAATTTATTGGAAGCACACGGACGGATACAGGAATTAAGGGTTCCAATCGAAAGCATTTAATGCTTTAAAAATACAAACAAACAAAACACTTGGTGAATGTTGATGTGATTTTCATATCCTTGCAGTAAATGTTTCAAAATTGAATCGTGGCTATTATGCAAGTATTTATGGAGAGTTTCTCACATAAAAGTGAGAACTGTCTTTAAATAGGGGGTTGGCTCGAGCCAGCTAAACGAGAAGATCTTAAATGAAACCGGAAGTAGAGGTTGCGGTTGGTGGGAACACCCCAAGGGTGCCCAAGTCAGTCCAATAGCGTCTTGGTCTTGGTCATCGTTGAGCGCGTGTCACTCCAAACCGGAAGTCTCCCCCGGCTCCACCTCTGGAGGTGTCGTGTTGCCTCCAGAAGCTTCTTACGTCCATGACCGCGGTGGACGTCAGTTAGGGTAAAGTGATAATTAGCAAATTAATTACCTAACAGTAAGTCATTATTCTCCTTAGCTTCACATTTCAACTGGAAATCTGTTGCTTGTCGTCAATAATATTACAGGTTAGAATTCAGACAACTAAATTCTGTTTTTTAAAGTTGGTGTGAAACGATTTTAAGATTAAAAGAATTTGCCTCTCGTCATTTTTACGTTGTTTATCGTGTCCCGGACAATAGAAAAAAAACATCTCTTTCATTAAAAAAGTGTCGCGATTTCGCTGCATAATCGCAAAGCAAAACTCGAGCTTTCCCCCCCCCCCCCCCCTTGCAGCCGCTAGTGGCAGCCGAAGGAACTACGGCGAAAAGATTGCGTGACCTCGGTCGACAGTAAGCTGCAGCATAACGCCCGCTAATGTCAGCAGAGAGAGGGAGAGGAAGCGTCTTCCGAGAGAGCACACGGGAAGCTACACGGCACCCCGAATGACGTCACTAGGAGGAGGACCAGGAGTGACCCTGAAGACTGCGAGTGACTTGAGGGGTGCCAGAAATATCAATATTTATCTTTTTTCTTCACAACTAGGGCATGCAGGGCGAAATCGGTTTTCTGTTTTTTACTTTAAAAGTGTCAGAGGGCAACTTCCACATATTTTTGACCAAAGTCCGGATATTGTTGCAACACCCCCCCCTCCTTTTAAGTAGCTGGAACACGTGATGCGAAAAAAAAAAAAAAACCCGAATATACAGCGGGAACCGCAAACCCAATTCGGATGGCAGGCTGGCTTCTTCCCTTTTGCGAAAATCGGAAAGGATTCGAGAGATCTGGAGCGCCAAATATTTTTCGGAGAGAGCCTCCGATTTTCGGACAGCTCTGTGCGAGAAAACTCGGTGAAGCACGCAAAAAGCATAAAGCATTGCGATCTCCCTCCGGGGAAAATGCCTCTTCCTAAGATCGCATACGACGGTTTTCGGATGTTTCGATTTCCGTCCGATCGTTGCTTCATTTTTTAGCGTCATGTGTTCAGTCTTTATTCTAGTTGGGGTCAAGTAAATAAAATAAATAAAATAGCGATTTTCTTATAAAAATGATTATAAATCGTTTGGTTTTTTTATTTAAATCATATTTTCTGTTTTAAATCAGATTACTTTGATTTAAATTATAGCTAGAAATTAGTGATTATTTACAGATTGATTGATGAATTCGATCACTGATAAGCAAGGACTCAAACCATAACCGAAAACCGTTTAGGAACCAAATTTTTCAGTAATCGTAGCAGGAACGAAACCTTTATTTGATATAAATGAAAACCGTAACCATGACCCTAAATTATTTACCGGCGAGTGCGGCCACCGGACGGCCATCTTGCATGTTGAAAAATCGCCTTTTTGGAGCGTTGCGGAGGCTGGCGGCGGCGAGGGGTCTAGGACGTTTCGGTACCGGAAGGTTCGGGACCGGACGTTTCGGTGCGGACATTTCGGTACGCGGTCGTTTCGGGACGCGGTCGTTTCGGTACCGGACATTTCGGTACGTGGTTGTTTAGGTACCGGACATTTCGGTACCGAAAATTTCGGTGAACAGTGCATTGAAAAAGTTTGGTTATGAGAGCGTCCGAAGGCTTTTTTCTTTTTTTTTTTAATTTAAAGATTACTGGCCCATCTACTCACATTTAAGATTACATTTTAACGAGTTTATCTATTTTTACAAATAGATAATATCTAAAGCTGTTTACGCAATTTCTCGTGTAAACACTGAGTGCTGTGCTGGAAGGAAACAGTTGTGTTCTCTGTAAATGTGAGAACTGGAGTATTTCTAAGTTCTATTGTCAGTCATGTTGGCAAGTCCGGCTTCAGGGAGCTGTCATATTGCTCGCTGGGGTGCGCTCGGACGCGTCTTAATCCGATTACGAAGCCTTGCTAAGGCGTCATAATCGGATTATGGCCGCTCCCAAGCGCACCCAACTGGGAAAAATGGCGGCGCCCTGAGACCGGACTTGCAAACGTGTATATGTTACAGACAGAAACTTTAAATAACTCAGAAAGTAGTAGGCGTGCCCAAGTTTTTTCCGAGATTAAATGTCATTATCAATGACGCTGAGAAACAAATCAAAGCCAGTGGAGGCACACAGTTTTAATAACGCCGAAATCTCCAAAATGGTACAGTATGCTAAAACGAAACGTCGTTAGCTACACCTTTCAGATAGCCGATGATGCCCCATAGGAAGCGAGCAAGCCGGCCGTGTCGCGGCCGTCGCCTATTGTTCGCCGCGACCTAGCGGTAGCCGGCGCAGAATCATCGGGAAGTAATAGCAACGAACAGCACAGAGGACAGTGGGCGATTACGAATCTGGAAAGCTTCTTCGGTAGCCGGTGCAGAATCATCGGCAGATTGATACTTTAGACCCATGTTGCGGATAAAAAAAACAGGACGCGGGATGGCCAAAAAAACATGCTTTTCGTGTAAGGCTCGTCAAATTATGAGGCGCTGGAGAAATTCAGTCTTCTGCGTTAAGTCCTTATTTCGAACTCTTTTTGTTCGCCGTCCGCCCATTGAAAAGCATGCGGGAAGAGCCTTCGAACGCACCTGGTATCGCTGCGCCGCAGCGTTCTTCCGCACGTCTGCTTTCCTCGCCGTCACCATGGCAACGAACGCCGAATGAATAGAAGCACGCACGGTACCGCAGCGTGAAGCCAGCAACAGCTGACGCCATTTTACGAACGCCGTCTGCTAGCCAAAGCCGAACGCGGTATGTCAGATCAACCGCCTCCGCCGGTCCTCGATCGCCGGCGATCGAGCACCGGCGGAGGCGGTTGATCTGACATACCGCGTTCGGCTTTGGCTATAGACCTTTCCAATGTTTACAAAATCACAGTCCAGCGTGCGATCTTCACAGTCCAGCACGTGCGTGTTCGTCGCTTCGGAAAGCGAGCGAAGCACGCGCCATTCGCACGAACGCTCAAAATGGCACCGGCCACAAGCTCGTTTTTTGAAAGGTCTATAGCAGACGGCGTTCGTAAAATGGCGTCAGCTGTTGCTGGCTTCACGCGGCGGTACCGTGCGTGCTTCCATTCATTTGGCGTTCGTTGCCATGGTGACGGCGAGGAACGCAGACGAACTTTATGTTGCGGAAGAACGCTGCGGCGCAGCGATACCAGGTGCGTTCTAAGGCCCTTCCCGCATGCTTTTCAATGGGCGGAAGGCGAACAAAAAGAGTTCGAAATAAGGACTTAACGCAGAAGACTGAATTTCTCCAGCGCCTCATAATTTGACGAGCCTTACACGAAAAGCATGTTTTTTTGGCCATCCCGCGTCCTGTTTTTGTTATCCGTAACATGGGTCTAAAGTATCAAACTGCCAGAAAAGGAACCGTAGAACTACCTGTCGCGAACGGCGCTTTTGCTGTGGCAGTAACGAGGTCTCTGGCCTCAACCATGGGGTTGCTGTCACGTGCCTTGCTCCGACGCTCTTACTGGGTCGGGGGGCCGCAGCCTCCACAGCTCGCCAAGTTATCGTGAAACAGAGTATAGTTGCTGCACTCCGAGTAAGGGTAAAGGATCGCAAACTCATCATGCCCAGCACATGCAAGAAGGTATAGGATATACACTTGGAGGTTAACAAGCCATACACCAGATAAAGTGCTTCGTCTGTGTTGAATGGTTCCAGAAATCTATCGATGCCCTTGCACCAGCAGAGTTGAATCGTTAATTATGAAAAGCAAACCAACAAAACTACAAGACGTTTGGTAAAAATAGGTTACAGTGTCTACAGCAATCTGTGCTTTTGATTTGGGATGTCAGAGAGATGAGCTCAATAGACCTTTTTAGCAATGCCGCGCCATCTAGCGGCGCCGATTCCAAACTATGCGCACTCGCCGGGAGTGGTCACGTGCGCTGCTCCGGCCGGGCCGCGGCCGCCATTATGAGGTATACGGTCGCAGAGGCCAGTACTCTGTAGTTCCCGCCTAGCGCCTTTCCAGATGCGTTTTTTATTGCTGTGCGGCATTGTGCAAGCAGAAAGGCGCGAAGGATAATCTCCCAAACAAAACGAGGGTTACTGTTTTGCTGCAAAAATACATCTGTCAACAAAACAATGCATCAATATGAACCCCAATTTGTTAAGTGCGTGCTCCCTACGCTCAAAATGAATTAATTAGATTCGCACAGTCGCTCGAAAGGGTGTCTCTGACCTGCTGGAAAAGAACTTTGGGTCCACCTTAGCTACCACGCAGATTCCGTCTTTTAGCATTTCGTTAATTTCATATGTAATAGCACATGGGACGACGTTTCCAATGCTTACGACACGAATATAAATCTGTCATAAGCTTTTCTTTCTACACTTTCGCGAGCTGAGTTGCATTATATTTTATTTGCTTTTAAAAGAAACAAATCACCAGGCATTGATAATATACCTACCATTGCCCTCTGTGATAAATTTGATACGCTTGCAGAAGTTCTAGTATGATAAACTGATTTATAAGTTCTGGTTGTTTGCATGAAGATCTAAAGAATACAATCATAGTTCCTATTCACAAAGATGGCTCTCGTAATCTGCTGTTCTCATCTAGACTCACTTAAATACATACTGCTGTGCATATTGCAGATTTTACAAAACGCACCTTTTAGCCACTATGACCAGTTTTATTGATGGACCCGCGGTCATGTTGATGCCTGTTTTGTTTCGTTTTATTCAATTTTCTGCGCCGATAATACGATCTTTATGAACACCCCTCGTAATCTCTTGAAGGCCAACGGTCTTACGGCCACTGCTAGATTGTGTTTTACAGTATTAGTTCATGATTGTGGGCGGTTCGGCATGTTTTCTAAAACAAATAACGTTTGTGTAATACATGTGTACTATTGATACGGTTTAAATAAATAAATACAAATCACAAAAATCAATAGTTAACCATAGCCATTGAAAGACGCTGTCAGCGCTCGATTCCCGGAAGTGGTCTTGAGTGGGAACACTGCTGCTCATTACACTGTGGTCCCCTCTATCTACCAATGGCCTTGGCTTACTCGGCCCTGCTTTCTGAGTGTGTATGTTTTATGGGCTGGACTACGTTCACCCCTAACCTGAGAATGCGGTGGAAGCTAAGGTGTTCCACGAACAAATCACGCGTTTAACTTTAATTACCTGATCACGCTCCCTCCCTTAACCCCGCCCAGGGAGTGGGGCAGGTGATGAAGGAAAGGTGATACTCTTCAATCGGGCGCGTAGCTCCCGCGTCACGGTCAGCTTAGGAGTCAACGGAGGGAACGGCACCCAAAGAAGTCGAGTACACCTCGCTCAGCAAGAAGGTATTTGGAGAGATGGCGTGTAGGGAACACGGAAGGGGAACTGTTCTGTTTTCACCCTCGCTTGCCCTTTCCAATGGAGAGCTAGGGCTCTTGCGCCAGGAGTTTGGCCGAGCGACCTTCGTAAGCAAACCGTTCCAAGGATGTCGGCGCTTCATTCCCCTGTACTATTCCCTCTCCCGGATTCTTCAGCCTCCCTCTGCTCGTATTTCGAATCAAGGTACATGGAAAGCAGCCTGATAGAGATTGCTTGAAGCCTAATAGTAAAACTAAAGATAAAATGATAAATAAAATATCCCAGAAAAAACAAATGAAACGTGTTGGTATTGCCTTATGTTCATTGATTGATCCACAATCTCAAGAAGATAACCGGCCACTTTGGCGTTTCCGGGGTACTCACAGCACCATTCAGGCTACCTAGCTTATGCCCCAAAGAATACAATACTGGCAAAAAGATCATGTGCACAAAAAACACACAAGAATGCATGTAGAAGGTGCCACATCGGTTATCGACCAAAGACAAACGCCATGTGGGCGATCATACATGGACATCAACTTCTTGTGAAACGGTCCCCTTCGCGGAACTTGGCTGTCCACTGTGATCGGTGTCCGTGTGATTCTTTACTAGAGAAAACACACATTTCTGAAAGGCTATACCCAAAACAGACAAGAAAATGTTTGAGGCGTTCGAAATCAGGGTAAAGGAGGAGGCGAGAGCGCGCGGCGACGTCGGAACACAGAGCTCTGTTCTGAACGATTAATGGGTAGACGTGAAGAATGACAGGTGCGCGCTTGCCTTGCTTAACGACAAAGAACACAGTCGGAACGACTCTCTCTCTTCAAACTCGAGCACGTGTCTGGCTTTACCCTTGATGTCGATTAGGCTGTCAGTATAGCTTGACAACACAGCCGGACCTGGTTGCAGCTGTCGTCTAGTGCTTGTGCTCCGAAACAATGACAACATAAGGAGATTCACACTGGGACCCGGTGGCGACCTTGAACTCCAGTCACCTTTCCATCTCTGACTTGATCAGCCAGTCCTTCTCCGCGTTTGGCCCGCACTGTCCCAGCTGAAGGATTTCGAAATCATCTTCTGTCGGTTTCTCGGCTCCCTCGACTCCGTGTCCGCGTTGCTCAACTCTGGACTGTGCGTCGCAACATATTGCGAAGCGATTTTTTCTTCCGCATGAATCGCATATCTTGCAAAATGATAAACATTGTCGTGGTGGTTGAAGCCGGTTACATTTTTTACATCGTGGTCGTGATACGCTTTTTGCTTTTCGCGTGTCATCTACTCGCTCTACTGATGTTGGGTGTTAAAAAAGCCACATCTTCGCCTGCTCTGAAGATCACTCTGCTGCCTTGCAGATTCTTGTTTCTCATTTGAGGGTAAAGTCAGCTTCTCTGAGCAGACGTTCATGCAGTTTGTCGTCTCTAATGACATACGCGATCTGGTCTCTCACCAACGAATCCACTAGCCCGCCGAATTTACAAGAACGTACCATTAGTCTAAGCTCTCAAAATAAATGGTCGAATGACTGACCTTCCACCCGCCCCTCCCCTCCCCCCCCCCCCCCCCCCGTCTTGCAAACAATGTGGCGTTCCAAGCTTTCGTTAGCCCTCGGTGCAGGCATAGCTTTCCCTTTTCGTCTTCCTTGAGCGTGAATGTGCTGAAGACGTCCACTGCTTCAGCTCCCTCGATTTGCAGCGAGATGGCCACCTCCCGCTTGGCTCTTCGAACCGCCGGGTCCGACGCCGTCGCTTCTAGAAATAGTTCTATACGTTAAATAAAGCTTTTTCATTTGGCTCCGACGTTGCCTGACAACGATAAAGCATATGAACGTTTTAGGAGATCATTTCAGTCGTCAAGGTTCGTAGGGTTCCGATAACCATCGGGCTTCGGAACCATGTATTTATCAAACGTCTGCATTCATTGGAAGCCAGCTCAGAACAACCGCCTCGTGCTTTTATTCAAGACCACTCGCCATTACCACGGCTGCTGTGCGAGTGGCGATAGAGGCATGAGCCCTATCTAACCAGTGTACAGTTTCGTGAAAAGAAAACACCAATATTTGTTTAAAAGGGTAGGGTATGTAATGAAACATTCTTAACAAGTAGAATAGGTTTTTCTGACCTCGAATACAAATCATTTTCAACAACGTTAAGTATAAGGTTATTTCCACTATTTTCAACGGTACGAAAAAAGGGCTAATGTTGGTCTGCTTGGTAATCATGTCCTCGTCGCAAGTTATGTCCTGCATTACTAAGCACTCGTTCTCGAATTTTTTTTTTATAGCAACACAAGAAGGCAGAGAACGAAGTACAGGGCGTAGAGGTAAATTAGAGTGGAAACCGATTAATTGATATATTAAGTAGTATACAGAAATAAACCACGAACGCTTATGAAAACAAAAACAACTGAAGCCACGTACGAGTAGAAAGTATCGCTCTATTATGGAAAAAGTATTCGGCTAACGACGCCAGTTAAAAAACGAAAAGAAAAAACACCTGTCGTGTTTCGTTGGTGCTTCCAGTGCCTAATATTTGTTTTTTTAAGTCCGCCTAGCTAGCTCTCGTCTGCACTTTTGCAAAGACTCAATTTGTGGAATAAGGTATCAATATCATTTTCTTAATATAACAAACAAGTTGACGAATGAAGAGCGGCCGAGAAAGACAATTAGTTATTACGTGAAGTAATTCTGACATTATTTTGTATAAAATTAACTTCCCGCAGGGGGCACCTGCGTAAGCAGGTGTTTGGTGAGTGGCGTCAGCACGGACCCCGAGCCCTGCGGGTTCGCCCGCCCACGTCTGGTTGTGCGTGGCTTTCCCGTGTCCGGGGAAAAGTGCACCCTGGTGGTTTAGCCGAGCCCAGGGTAGGTTTGGACCCTTCGGGTCCCCCCGGGTGAGGCAATATACCACTTTGGCCCCCGCTTCCCATAGACAAGTTTCCTGGCTTGGCCCGACCAGGATGATTCAGTCAGTCGCCACTTCTACTATCCCCTTCCTTCTTTGACCTTTGTCTTCTCCTTCTTTTCACTCTTCTCATTTCTCTTCTTTCCTTTTTCAACTCTTTTGGCGGCAAGGGCTAACCTTGGATGGCGACAGACCTCTTGGCCAAAACCACACTTGGTTATAGTACCTGGGCAGCGCTAATAGTGTAACGATTCCAGCAAAGCCCTTTTTGTTATGGTCCCATTAACTATTCCCCTCGTTGGGCTCCGCGTTGGGTGGCACACCAGAGGTTCTGAACTCTCCGCCTCTTATGGCTGCCTCCTCCACTAAACCCAACACGGTGCGTCCCTCTAAAAGACGTCGCTCCGTACTTACTTTTGAAAAAAGCATCTGAACCACCAAAGTATCCAAGATTGTTTGTCCCTTCAAGCCCTAGAAGAAGAAAAGCCACTGGCTAAACTCTCACTTGTCCTAGTGTCAAAATGAATTGATGGCATCATCGACAAAGCTTTCAAGGCGGAAAATCTTTCTGGTAACCTTCTTGTCGAGGTTAAACAGAAGTTCAAAGCAGAACGCTTCTAAAACAAATATATTTAGGCGAACACCAGATAAACGTCAGCCCACATCGGACACTGAATAGTGTTCGAGGTGTTATCTCGGAGGCTGATCTGATAGATTGCGCTGAGGATGAAATTCTTGCTGGACTCCAGAAACAGGCAGTGGTGGCCGTCAAGCGGATCACCATCCGTAAAGACGGGCAGGAGCAGCCAACCAAGCATTTTATCCTGACCTTTGAACTGCAACGGTTAAACCAGCTGAACTACGAAAAGAGGGAGAAAGGAGTGAAGACAGGCGGTCGCTGAACTACAAACTATTTAATGCTGATCCTTTGTTTTCCTCTCTTTGTCTACTGGCGTTGTGGCTACCTTCTCGGAGCTTATTCTATCATTTAATGTTGTTGCTCCTCTATTCGTGTCTTCATTTTCTTCCTACTTGATCTTTCTGTGCCATCTCGGATACTGGTTTTCCGAAGGAATCTTTTTTCGCTTGCCTGTTGGGCAATAGATTGTGAACTAACGATGTTTCCTCCTTTATCTCCTATGGCCAAGGCCTCAAGTATTTCGCGGGCGAACTGGTCTTTGTGGTGAGCCAAGATGGTTCCCAATTCGAGCTTGAACTCGCACGTGCAAGCTCGACAATCAGCAGCTAAATGCCCCGGCCCAGTTAGGGCTCTAATGTTTTCTGCTTGCTCACGTGCTCGATCGTTCACGCACCTTCCCGTTTGTACAGTATACACACGCCCACATGACAGTGGTATGTTGTAAACTACTCCCTTTTCGCATTGGACGTACTTTTTTATTTTTGGTGTTGCAAGTGCCGGTGTTGTTGGCGGCTGCTAGATTAACCTACCGGCACATGGCATACCCTTGTTGGGAGCCGAGCACACTACTTTGACGCCCTGCCTTGTGGCGGTCTTCTTCAACCGATGGGCGACACTATGAATATACGGAACCACCGCAAAAGGTGATCTAGGAACCTTCTGTTGTGTGTTAGAGTCATTCATTCGGCTGGATTTCTTGATGTTTTGGCAGAGGGTTTCATAGATGGAGGATAAGAATGGTCTGGGATATCCGGCCTCATCGAGTCTGGAGATTTGGGTCTCGAAGTTTCGTCCCATCTGATGTGAACATGTTTTTCTGAGGCTAGCTGTGAGAACTGTGGTGGCGACCCCTTGCTTTACATTTTGCGAATATTCGGAGTCAAAGGCAATGAACCCTTTCCCCGATCGCGTTTCGTATCTCCAAAAACGTGTTCATTTTGGAAGTCTAAGGCCAAATCCAGAAACCTGATAGACTTAAGTCAGGATATGCACGCGTGCACGAGGATTCATTGTTACAGCACGCGCAGTAAAAAAAAAAAAAAACTATCAGAGCAACGAGCACACGCACATAGCTCTTCCCGAGGATTCGGGCATGCCGTATGAGCTATTCTGAAATTCGGGTACTGTCTTCTTCCATGTGTCCCGTTTTTTTCCCTTCCGGAGTGATCTGTGTTTCGAAGCAACCGAGAAATCTTTATAAAACGTCAAGTAGGGAAACATCATAACACGAAATATACGAGGCTTTAGGCTGAAGCAGTTCAGTCACGCTGGCTACCTTTCGAACGTTGCTGGTAGTCACCACTTCTTGAGGCAACAAGTTCCAAGTACAGTGTAAACGACGTACTTTTCGCGAGGACTTAATTTTCGCGAATTTCGGGACTTAAGAAATATCACGAAAAATAAATCACGCAAATAAATTACCCTACAGTAAAGAATACTAAGCGTGCCCCTCCAAACCGCGAAATATTGTGCCCGCCAAATATACCCAAAATTCAAACTTCGTAAAATTGGTGAAATATCGAGACCTCAAGATAAATTTAACAGTATTTGCTTTCAACGATGTCGAAAGGCCTAAGAGAAAAGAATTTCGCGTCGAAAACTGCCACTGCCGCCGAAGCTGAAGACGCGATAAAGGACGGGATCGTGCAAACATCGGCAGCGATGGCGTGACAAAAGCAACTCAATCGTCGATGTAAACTGCATCGCGAACGAAGACGCGAAAGGTTACTCTATCGCCAGTGTGGACAGCGTCGCCAACAAAAATGCGAAAACCTATACTCAGTCGCCGATGTAAGAACGAAGCCGCAAAAAGAAAGACGCCGTTTCGTGTGAAGGTGCCTCCATGTAACTTTCAGTCACAAATTTGAACTGCGCCTTCGGTTTTGGTCGCTCGTCTTGTGGGCGACGTAGTTGTCATTTACTTCATCCGCAGTGTACCAATTTGGAATGTCAACCAAGCTCCTGGTCCACGATAGCGAATCGAGACCAGCGGCGAAGGTGCCCGCTTTCGCGGGCGCATGCCACATAATGGCAGCGCCTTGCCCGATCATAGTGGCCAGCCGCACTTTCGAGTGCCGTCAAAGCAGCGGCTCATTGTTGCCAAGCGCAATTTCGGAAAGGGTCTATTCTCTGGAAATTAGAAATTACGTTTATTCTGAAAGAATTTCTATTCTGCATTTCAAGGTTGTCTCGTTAAAATAAAAAATAAATACCAGAAAAAGTACTAACCTGATATGCATCTATGGAGTCTTGTTTTGGCTAGCAGCGACTGGCCCTGGTTAGCAATGACTCAATGTCCCCAGGATTGAAACGATGGTTAAGTAACGTCCACCCTTATGCACTTTTTGGTATAACTAGAAGAGACAAAACATCTTGTTAAAAATGACCAATCCTTTTCACGTGCAAATTTTGCAGTTCATGCTTCCTGAGAGTGATTTCCCACAATAGTGTTAAATTAGAACAATGAGAGCAAAGTTGTTTCAATAAAGGGCCCCAGAAAAGAAAAACAAAATGTTTTTCTTTAACAGCCTGGTTGGGACACGCGTGTCAAAAGATTACTTTTACGCGAAAAAAAATTGCTCAGAGCAATACTGACGGCGCGAGACGCGATTTAGTCGGTAGTCACCTTCTTCCCACTTGTTTCCTTTCGGCATTTCGGGCGAGTGGAGGAGAGGTGGACCAGCTTCGCCTTCGTGTTGAGGTGGCGAGAGCAAATGACCATTCCGTGACGTCATAGACTTTGCGCACAAAATTTCAAGTAAATCTCTCGCTGTCAATATTGCTCTAAAAAATATTTTTTTTTTGCATAAATTTTATTTGTTGACATGCGTGTCCCGACCAGACTGTTCAAAAAACTTTTTTTTTTCAGGGGGCCCTTTAAGAGTGTTGCCTGATATGCATCTGCGGGAAGCAGGTAATGGCTAGCAATGACTTAATGGTCCCCCGGGACTGACAGGTGGCTGGTTCAGTAATTGCTTCTGCACAAAAAATTCAAGTGGAGAAGCAACAAGCCCAAAAGCTTCGTGCCATTCTCCTCCCCTACTTTTCTGTGCATTTAATTTATTTCATCCCTTGGCAAATCCTAAAGATTTCGAAGTGCTTATCCTACGTCCTTCGTTAGACTGAGTGGGTAACCCGGAGAATTCATTGTTCGTGAGACCTTTTCCATTCACACCCATGCCTGTTCTTGAAAGCGAAACTCCTCTCCCTTAACCACAGTCATTAAGCACTTTTCATAGATCATACACACAAGGTTGGCAATGCCAGCACAAGCTCATGTCTTCACTTTGAGCATGGATTAAGCATACCGAACTAAACCTGAGACACCGGAAGAAGAAAAAATTAAAAAAGAACACGAAAAAGAGGACGACACACATAATGTCTCGAACACAGCTGCAGGTTTATTCTAAAACCACACCATTTTATAGGGGTGCACCGCAGTCAACGCCAAGAACCCTCACACCAAGTCACACCCCCAGATTGTCAACAAGGACGAGCAAAAGAAAAATTCAGCTGTGTTTGAGACGTGTCGTGTTTGTCGTTCTCTCTTTCGTGTCCTTCTTCCGGTGTCTCAGGTTCAGTTATGTCTGCAATTCACCAGCCTTGCCTGTACTTTGACTCTTCTCTCAATTAAGCTACGTCTGCAATCCACAATATCTGATCTAGGGAAAGTCTCTATTCCACCAAGCCTTTTCCATTGTCAAATGAGCAGGCATTATTTATAAAAACTTCCTTTCATTACATTGTTTTAGAGAACAATTGTTCTTTCTCAATTAGGATCAACTGATCATATTAGGATAATTGAAAAATAATGGCAGATTCACACGATAGATCGAATCGCAATTTTCAACCGTGCACCGTTAGTCAAGTTACCATTACGTAGGCTATTCCTGCGATTTGTCCCTCGTCCGCGGACACCCAGACTGTAAGGGCAGAGTGCCTTTTCAATCGCAGATTTTTGGCAAGTGAGTAACTGGAAAAGCGTTTTTGCGGTAGAGTAGCAACAGCTCACCAATATTTTTGTTTTCAAATCAGCCAAACAAAGATAGTGGATCACTGTTTTGTCCGTTTGCTGTTTCATTTTGTCGCGCCACTCTTAATCTCCATGCGTGAAACAAGCTGCAAGAACTTTGTTCGGCTGACACACCGCAGGTTCTGGTACTCCTCCTGGTTGGTGTCAAGAAGCTTGTCAAAACTCGACTAGCAAGCTGCAATCTTTCCTGCACATCCACCCAGTTTTCCATCCAGCAAGACCTTTCGTATGGCTGTAGTGTGCTGAAGAGTGGTGCACAAGCGAGCAGTGCGTAAAGGCTATTCCAAATGCCTCTCCGCGACCCCAGGACTTCATCGCTTTAACGCTGAAGCCTCCTGAAGCAGGATCATACTTGTGTCATGTCGTTAGTAAAGTACGTGATATTTCGCACTAAGCCTGTCACTATGTTTTGGCTCACTTGGTATATAACAGCGGCACAAAATGATTCCTTTTCATGATAGCACCGTGATCCTAGTCGCAAACATCACTTCTGCTCTTGAAAAACAGTGCCACACTGCGATGTTGGCGTTTCGCAAAATTGCAGGGCTGCGAATAGGTTCAGTCTGTCCTCGCTGTCACCTGCTCGTCTCCTTTGTGTGGATGCGCTTGGGGGACTAACGTTCCGTGAATGTCTTGTCACGTGATAAACCCATCTGCGGGTTAGCACGTCGTATAAATCAGCCATAAGTGGACTGCGGAGTCTGCACTCACTAAACATTTCTGTTGACGTTGCCTGCACGTCATGAAAGTGTGTTTCGTATCCAATTAAAAAGTCTCGAAGAAACAAGGACTCTGCATAATAATGTCGCACATTGTTCACCTTAACCCCTTAACCGGTTTTTGGTCTTCAGTTTTTGATCCTAAATTATTTTTCCTTTTATTGCCTGTGCGGCTGGGCCACACGTGCCTCCACAATCGGTCGTAATCCTTAAAAACGTGTACAATAAAAAATATGTGCTGCCATCTCTCAGCTGCACCGCAAACCAAGCTCGGAACGGGCCTGGGACGTCCAAAACAGCCAAGGGGTGAAGTAGGGTGCGCGGACGTGCTACACTCCTAAACGCTTAGCGGACGGCTCTAGGTGGACGAGCTAGGCTTGTTTAAAACGCTTAAAGGACACATGCAAAGGAAACGAAGTTTTTTTTTAAACAGCCGGGTTAGGAAAAAGAAGTCACAATACGAATTTACAACGAAAAAGAACAATTTTTAGAGCTGTATTTACGGCACTAAACAAATTTGTAGTTGGCGCCCATGGGCGCCGCGGAAAAGTGGCCCATATTTATCACGCGACTGGCCGCTATTTGTCACATGATACTTGCGCTCTTTCGGAAGCTTCTTATGGTCTCGAAAATTTACTTATGCATCTTCGTTTGAAGTGCAACAAAAAACAAAGATTAATAAGTTACTTTTAGAGTTCAAAGGAAGCTCCTGAAAAAGCGAAAACAGACGTGATAAACCTGTGCACCGGTAAGATGACGGCGGCAGTGCCCAAGAACACATGAACTTGCACGGCGAGGGTGGCGACGCCGTGGAGAAACACATTGAAGCGGCGGCGCACAATGCTCAGCATGCGGCGGCGGCTTGACTTTGCGGCTTCGGCGATGCAGCGCGGCGGTGCACAGGTCTAAGACGTGACCAGCGGCGGCTCTCACGGGCGCCAACTACAAATTTGTTTTGCGCTATAAATATAGCTCTAAAAAGTTTCTTTTTTCGTTGTAAATTTGTTTTATAACAATCTTTTTCCATCTAGGCTGTTTAAAAAAAAAAAAACGTTTTTTTCCTTTGCATGTTTCCTTTAAGGGTACCTTCCACGTCATTGAACCTTATGCAGTAGTATATGATTCTAAATTACAAGACTAGACAGTAACAAGAAAGAGGAAGACAGGACGTCATATTGTTTCATATTCTCATTTTTTCATCAGTCCCGTATTAAAAGGTTTTCGTAATAAAACGCACAGTTGTATTTTATTTACGCTCCTCTTTCTCACGTCCTGCCTACCAAATGAACCAGCGAAGTAACCCCCCCCCCCCCCCCCCCCCGGCCCCCAACATACACACAACGCACAATAGAAATTTCTGGACACAACATTCCATGAATATATTGTGCATCTGAACCAAGCTGAAGACACATTTTCGGTCTGAGGGGATAAAGGGTTACGAAACTGACGTGCATGGCAGTATCATACTTTTCACTTTTGCACATGTAGAAGAACCATTCATTTCTATTAAAAAGGTAGAAAAGTCCGAGGCTATCAGGTTGCTCACCGACAGCAACTACCAGGAAAGGGGGGGGGGGGGAGGGGGGCATGATTGTGAAGGCAGCTGGTCTCCAATGCTTGTGTCTTTCTGAAAGTTGGAAGTAACACTTTTAAAGAAAAATGACCCCAACTGTGGCAACAAAACATTTTTTTATTCCATTTCTCATACCAAAAAAGTTGGTATGAGGAACTTTGCCGGGCTGACAAGATGCAGATTCTGGTATTCATCTGTGTCGAGAAGCTTCTGTAAAAACGTGTCTAGCACGACGCAATCACTTTGCATCTCCAATCAACCGTTCAGCCAGCGACACCTTTCTTGTAGGGGTGTCGCGAACCGGCCGAGGTTCGAGTTCGACCAGGCTCGACTTTTTCTAACTTCTTGCGAAAAGTTAGAAAAAGGTTCGACTTAGGTTCGACTGCTATGCGCATGCGCGACATGCTGGCCAGTTGGCTTCGGATTGGATGGTGATGGCTAAGGGATGAATTAAGGGCAGCACAGATTGTTTATTCCAGTTAATACAGTACAAAAAAGTAAGTTATTAACTTCTTCAGTAGTTAGAATTAGTTTCTTTTATTTGCAACTGTTCATAAAATTAAAATAACTCTTTGCATGAAAAAAAACTCTGCAGACCTAGACATGTTTGTATCAAGATCTGGCCACGCTGTCCACAAAGTCAAACCAGTCGAGTCTGGTTAAAGGTTTCGAAGGTTCGTCAAACCGGTTTGACCCAGTCGAACCCCAAATGTTCGACCTAAAAATCCGGATCGACAGAAGTTCGCAGCACCCCTACTTTCTTGTGGCTGTGGTGTACTGAAGGCGCGAGCACGGAGTGAGCGAAGGCGTCTCCAAATGCCCCATGGCGAGCCCAGGACTTCGTCGCATCTACGCCAAAGCCTCCTCGAGCAGGACTATGCTTATATCTTTGCCATGACTTCATTTAGTAAAGCTAATGCTGCTTCGCACTAAGCCTATCATGGTGTTATGTCTCCCTCTGCACATAACAGCTGCGCAGAGTTCTTTTTTGAAGTAGCGAATGTTGACTTCAATCTAGGACAACTGTGCCACAGTGTGATCGCACAATGTTAGAGTTTCACAGCAGTTTGGGGCCGCGAACATGTTTGGTACGTCCTACCTGTTGTTTGTGAGTGTGCTCCTTTGTGTGGATCAGTCCGTCGTATGAATCAGTTATCAATGAAGAGTGCTGTTCATTTTGAACTTGATATAAATTAACTGAGCAGCACCATTTTGTGGGATGGCTAACCCGCCTAAAACCCCTTGATGTGGTTGTGTTAGTTTTGGAACTGGCCTGTAAGTGCCAGCGCACGTGGCCCGTGCAGCACTTGGAAGCAAATGGCAGTATAGCCCTGAAATGAGAGGCACTTGGAAGTGAATTCTTTGCAGCTCCGCAGAAAACTCTCACCTCTGCCTTTTTCATAAAGTTGACTACCATTGCCCCGACCTCAAAAACTCTTTGTTATCACCTCCGGACAGAACAGCATGTCGTATTTCCAGTTCCACAAACGCATTCAATTAGTCTTTCCTTCCTCAAGCCATCTGCGACTGGAACAGCCTACCATCCACCATCGTAGACCCAGAAGTAATTCTAGCAAGCTTACGAATTCATTTTTCTTGTTATAAGTATTTTATGGCCACTATGTATGATTAATGAGCTTCCTTTTCTTGTTCGTCTTCATTTGTATAACACGTATATATCCCCCCCCCCCCTTTATGCAATTCCCTAACCGGGCCCTTAGGGTGAAAATAAATGAAATGAAATGAATGGCAACACAGCACTCACTCGTGGCCAGGTCTCTCGCATTCACACAATAAAGGCTGAACCGCATGTAAGCGGTTTAGCGAGCCACGAGACGAGCAACAGCGACGAGCAACTAAGACTTCTCACTGTCGCTCGGTTTTTGGATTTCTAGGAAATGTCGCTCATTGACTTGATCGCTTGCTCCCGTCGCTTTCAAGCGATTTACCTTGTCACGAGACTGACTGAGTGATAGCGAAAAGGTTGCCTTCGCTTGTCTCGTCGCTCGCTCAATCGCTTACATGCAATTCATACTTTATGGCTGTTGGCGCTGGCAAAAATGTAAAGCGTGAATTTTATCAAAGGCTTTGTTGCCGACTCTCAGACTGCTGGGAAAACTTTGGGTTCCATTGAAATAAGACCACATGATTTCTCACTTTGCTTATGAACTGAGGAGGAAAGCTGAGGAGGAAGTAGCATGAAAATCAGTTCATGGTCTCAGCAAGAAAGTTGTTTGGAACACCTTTTTTTCTGTTTTCTTTGACACTACTCAATGCGCGTTTTTTTCCCCGACCTTCGCAATAAAGTATTGCCAGAGGGTTAGTAAATAAGCGCTATATATACAGCACTTTGTATAAAAAGTCCGTGCCACAGTCGAAAAAGAATTCCTTATAGTCTTCGCAAGCAACCTCACCAATACAGACGCTAGTTCCAAAGGCGCACCTCACGCAATATTTCGAGTAGTTTCTGAGGACGAAAATCAAACTTGAATCCGACCTCCCACAGTGGAAACAAACGGGGTGCAAATACGAGCGCTAGGACGCTAACTGGTACTATCGTGGACACTGTTAGCTATAACACGGCAGCGGCGGCCGTTCCGTACCCCCAGCGCCTTATAGCAGGCGCCGTCCGAAACTCCGCGCATGCGCCGTGTGGCGGACTCGCTCTTCCCGCCTGCGAGCACACCCTCGCTTTGTCGTCTGCTAGGCACAGAGCAGACGACAGCACAGCGCTCGCCAATTTTTGCTGAACACGGTTCAGCGAACCACCGCTAAGGATAATCGTCGCCACTAAATGTCATATCACGGTAGATTACATTTTTTATGGGACAAACTTGCAGTTATACTCCGTTTCACTTTAGGTCTAAGCGCAGCGGACGCTACGAGACGATAGGGCCAACCAAGCAGCGACAAAAGCGCACTTTTTGCACCTTATTGGGTCCCCGGTGATGCACTCCGTGACGTTGCACCTTTGCCGCTATTTGCTTGGCTCTGTCGTTTTTAGCGTACGCTGCGCTCGTACTGAACGTGTAGAGTATAACAGTCTATTTCTGTACCACACCTGCTGCGCTCATACTGGTTTGCGAACGCATTTTGCTAAAGATGATTTGCGCACGCCTGTTTCTGAAAAAGCAAAAAAAAAAAAAATGTAGACAGGGTTAATGCTTCAATGACTCTGCAATTTGCCCCAATAAAAATCGCCGTTTGAAAATGAGTTTGAAACCAGTTCGCTATGGGAAAGGTACCAGACGAGCAGCACTGTGGCATCGCCTGCTCTGCTCCTAGCAGACGACAAAGCGAGGGTGTGCTCGCAAACGGGAAGAGCGAGTCCGCCACCCGGCCTATGCGCGGAGTTTCGGACGGCGCCTGCTATGCGGCGCTGGGGGTACGGGATGGCCGCCGCTTCCGTGTTGTAGCTAACAGTGTCCACGATAGTACGTTTAGCAGTCATGGGTTCCGCAAAACACACCGCCTAGCTAGGTGGTACCAAGCCGCCACCCGATTGGCAGAACTTAAGCCCTGAACACAGATCTACGAGATAAAGCTCCCTGATACACTCACCAAGTGCCTCGCTCGGCGCCCCACGCCCCCGGTGGGACATTTGCTTCTGGGTCCGTTCCCGCCATCTGACTGCTCGCTCAGTGACAGGTCGGTTCCTGTACTTCCTTGGCAAAAGCTTGAGGGTCATCTAATGCACAAAGAACGTGTGCGACAAGGAACCGCACACATTAAAAACGAGCGTGTTGGTAAATATACTTAAACAATCGGAAAGAATAAACACAAATTCGGGACGAAAACAGACGCATACAACTCTTTGTATGCGTCTGTTTTCGTCCCGAATTTGTGTTTATTCTTTCCGATTGTTTAACCGCACACGTTCGCGTTCACTCTGCCTGCACACGCAAGAACACGCCATAAACGCTCCGAAAAGAAAGGGCTGGAAAAGTAAAACGAATGGGCGAGTACTCACCAAGTAGACTCAAACCCACAGCTGGTTCCATGGGCACGGCGGCACCCGGGACATTTTTTGTATTCCCAAGAACGTTCTTCGATGTTTTTTTTCGAAAGCCTAAAGACCTGAAACCACCCAAAACACAGTGGCCCGAGTGTTTGCAGCTTGCTTTGTTTTTGATTTTGGTTACGATGGCGATGGCGATGCGGCGACGTTCGCTGGTTCCGACGACAGGTGTTACGACGAAACTAATTTAAAGCAACGTAAATGTTCCTGCTTTAGTCGACTTACATTATAACTTTTAAACATAAATAAAAAACTGTTTTAACATTTATATAATTATTTGTAATAAAGTATGTTGGAGTTAATTGTCTACTAAACTGAAGCTTGACGTGTCTCAGCTTTGTTTTATTTCAACCTGGCAGCGACCACTGATCTCAATGACAATTGCTGGATTGCGCTACCCCGCTTGTTCGCTGCAGCGCGAGTGAAGCCACCGGAGTTCGCTCGCTTGGGATACGATTTGCGGTTTTGCTAGCCTTGTGCTGCGGTTTCCAGCGTGCTGCAGACACGTTTTCTACTCGTTCGTCGTCATTCGCCGAAGAAGTTTTTTAAGACTCTGTGCACCGTTGAGACTTGCCGTTGTGAACACGTGGGAAATTTTACGAAAGCGCAGTGTCGCAGGAAAAAGGCACAACTCGTCGAAAGCAAGGGTCTGGCGGCGTGTTCAAAGCTTCCTTGGCACGCCGAAGTGCCGTGTCTCTGTGCCTTCGCGCGCTTGGATACCGACCAAGAATCGACGCCGTGTGAATGTGTTTAGCGAGTGCAATGTGCGTGAAGCCGTATCAAAAGGTACAACTCGTCGAAAACGAGTGTCGCCGGTCTCGCGGCATGCTCAAAGCTTCCTTGGCACGCCGAGTGATGCATATTTGTGCCTTCGCGCGCTTGGATACCGACCAAGAATCGACGCCGTGTGAATGTGTTTAGTGAGTGCAATGTGCGTGAAGCCGTATCAAAAGGTACAACTCGTCGAAAACGAGTGTCGCCGGTCTCGCGGCGTGATCAAAGCTTCCTTGGCACGCCGAGTGATGCATATTTGTGCCTTCGCGCGCTTGGATACCGACCAAGAATCGACGCCGTGTGAATGTGTTTAGCGAGTGCAATGTGCGTGAAGCCGTATCAAAAGGTACAACTCGTCGAAAACGAGTGTCGCCGGTCTCGCGGCGTGATCAAAGCTTCCTTGGCATGCCGAGTGATGCATATTTGTGCCTTCGCACGCTTGGATACCGGTCAAGAATTGACGCCGTGTGAATGTGTTTAGCGAGTGCAATGTGCGTGAAGCCGTATCAAAAGGTACAACTCCTCGAAAACGAGTGTCGCCGGTCTCGCGGCGTGATCAAAGCTTCCTTGGCACGCCGAGTGATGCATATTTGTGCCTTCGCGCGCTTGGATACCGACCAAGAATCGACGCCGTGTGAATGTGTTTAGCGAGTGCAATGTGCGTGAAGCCGTATCAAAAGGTAGAACTCGTCGAAAACGAGTGTCGCCGGTCTCGCGGCGTGATCAAAGCTTCCTTGGCACGCCGAGTGATGCATATTTGTGCCTTCGCACGCTTGGATACCGACCAAGAATCGACGCCGTGTGAATGTGTTTAGCGAGTGCAATGTGCGTGAAGCCGTATCAAAAGGTACAACTCGTCGAAAACGAGTGTCGCCGGTCTCGCGGCGTGATCAAAGCTTCCTTGGCACACCGAGTGAGGCATATTTGTGCCTTCGCACGCTTGGATACCGGTCAAGAATTGACGCCGCACCAAAGTTCTGAACGTTTGTCGCACGTAGATGCCTTTAGATCATTTATATATATATATATCGGCCACGGAGTTCTGGATCGTTCAGCTGTTCCAGTGAGTTGCTTGCTATCAATAAGGGGGGGGGGGGTTCTGTACGTGTTTTTATGTACTATTAACCATGGCTATGTTCCAAATCTACTCTAATGGATCACATGGAAGCACCAATAGAGAAAAGCTGTGGAACAAGGAGGGTTTTTGAAGGCAAAAGTACAAGACGGCGAGAATGAAAATCTTTGAAGCGCGGCCGATATGGTCGTGTGCAATCTGTTGACCAATTACAACTAGGCGAGTCGCGCTCAAACGTCAAGTGCAATTAAGTAGGTTGATAACGAGCCAGCACTGATCAGTGATGAGGAGCTGTTGTGAACGGTACTGTGTAAATTGTTCTAAGGACGAAAAAAAGACGTACCTTCCCCCCATCTTCCGTCGCTAGTGGACGATCCTAAACCGCGAGGGCCGCAAGTATACAGACGTCAGAGTAAAGTAAGACGCCGATCCAGAGGCACACACGGCTTCACGCACATTGCACTCGCTAAACACATTCACACGGCGTCGATTCTTGGTCGGTATCCAAGCGTGCGAAGGCACAGAGACACGGCACTTCGGCGTGCCAAGGAAGCTTTGAACACGCCGCCAGACCCTTGCTTTCGACGAGTTGTGCCTTTTTCCTGCGACACTGCGCTTTCGTAAAATTTTCCACGTGTTCACAACGGCAAGTCTCAACGGTGCACAGTCTTAAAAAGCTTCTTCGGCGAATGACGACGAGCGAGTAGAAAACGTGTCTGCAGCACGCTGGAAACCGCAGCACAAGGCTAGCAAAACCGCAAATCGTATCCCAAGCGAGCGAACTCCGGTGGCTTCACTTGCGGGAGCGGGAAGCGCGATCCAGCAATTGTCATTGAGATGAGTGGCAGCGACAATCGTTCTCCATAGAGAAATATAGTACTGCGTAAAGAGCGGACACTTCCATAGGATCCAGCGGCCCAATTCAGCGTCAGCGAGCGCACCCAGTGGCCAGTATAGTCCCTAGTTGAGTATTTAATGGATGGATACACGCAGTAACCGCTGGCCAGATAAATGAATGGATTCAAGGCGAATTCTGGCGGTATTTTAGTATCGGGCAGTAGCATGCGCCCTCTTGTTTAACGAGTCAGTGTTATTGTAACTAGCATCGTTTTTGTTTAAAATAGAATTGTTTTATAAGCATACCTTAATTGTACTGCAGAAGAAAAGTCATCCAGCGCTACATATAATTCAAACTGACCGCACACCGAAAAGGATATTTTTACATTTGTGCTAACTCTTTTGAAGGGACGACACCAGGGATTGACACACAAAAGTATTTATTTTTGTACCTATGACAAGCAAAACAAACATCAACTATGAAGACAAGGAGTGATGTATGTTATTCATACATTACAAAAATAACAGTAGACATGCAAAATGTATGAATAACGCGTCAACAGTTGTACACTGGAAAAAAAGTACTGTATTACAGCGAGACTTACAACGACAAATGCAATATGATGGAGGGCATTTAAAAAAAATTACCGTCCAAGTTCCATGAAAGGCGCTTGCACGTATGACCATGTGCTGAAAGGCGCTTGCACATATGACTGGCCCAGCGGCTTCTAAATTCAGTGACCGAATGCAAATGACCGTCAACAAAGAAACTACAGTCACAAAACTTCTTACATATACGGTATATCATGACCGCAACGGAAGAATGACAAGAAACCCGCACGAGACAACAAGCCGCGGAACCAACTCAACCCACAAAACGAGGCAAGAGACACAGACCAAGCAGCCGGAGTATCCGCCCCTGTCCTCCCTCCGTCGAGTCCACGACTCCGAAGACAACCGTCGTGCCGCAGCCATAGCCACAGCCGTTGAAGTCGTTTTCGAAAGTTTTCAAAGTTCGTAATCATTTTAAAAGTTTACTCTATACAATGAAGTTATTTATTAATATTATATATCTGACAAATGTTCAAAATAAGTGGCACTGTTGCGCCTACTATCGGCCAGTAGAGTCCCTAACTCCTGGGCCGCGAAACGGCTTGAGTGGCCACTCTTTACGTAGTACTATATTTCTCTATGCGTTCTCTGTGCCACTCTGTGCATTGGTTCTCCTGTTATCCACCTCCTGCGATCCGCATCAGCCGCAAGCATGCTGTCTAAGTATTGTGTGCCCGCCGGAAAGAATATCCAGTTTTTTCGGAAGCAAGGCTGCAACTAGGGCTGCTCCGATCGTGGCCCGGACGTCGTCGGCACCCACAAACCGCGTCCGCGAGCCTCACGTCGTTTCCTTAATTCCTGCACGTTTCCGGCGTCGGATCCCCCAGCCCTGGCCTCAGCCCTACATGACCTAGCTGGTGAAAGACAATCTACGACAACACGGCGTCTTTGGAATGCGATTACTACGATCAGTGGCTCTTAAAAACTCAGTAGCCCCCCTTCAGCGGTGAGCTCTTCGATGTGATTGCTCTTAGTTTCACAGTGTCCCGACTCTCCGAATGGTCATTCTACAGGGGACGCTGCGAGACGCGAGCCTTCTGTGTTGCTTCAACTCTCGGTGTGGTTCTCAAAATGGGCACTTGGTCCCGAATAAGCTGCTGCACCTTTACTCACTCTCGGGACTCATCCCACGACAGTTCTAGCGGTACGTAAAACGTGGATGCAGGATTCGGTTTACGGCGGTCACCTTGTCGATTGATCACCTCGCCGACCAAACGCGCTCGTGGCCAAATGGTTATCGTCTTTGGCTCCTACGCAAAGGGCTCGAGGTTCAATGCCTGGGAGTGGACGCGCCTTTTCGTTATATGAGTTCTGGCAAATTCGAGAACCCTGTTGCTTATTCGAGGTTAGAATGTTCTACGCACCGAACCTTCTATGCCGATTTTCCCAGACCGCAAGACATTCTTTTTCAATTGAGTAATTTCTCTCCGCCTTGGGTAGTGTCCGACTTGCGTAGGTGATGACTCGCTCGGTGCCCTCTTGCACTTAAACCAGTACCGCTCCAAGTCCTGCATTACAAGCTTCTGTGTGAATCTCGGTTTCTGCATCCTGATCAAAGTGTCCAAGAGCAGGAGAAGTCTGGAGTATTTGCTTCAGCTCGTCGAATGCCTGCTGCTGCTCCTCGACCCATTCAAACTTCTCGGCATCTTTCGTAAGGTTTGGGAGCGGTGCGGAAATCCTCGCGAAATCCCGAACGAAGCGTCGATAGTAGGCACAAAGTCCAAGGAATCTTCGCACGGCCTTCTTGTTTGTCGGCGCTGGAAATCCCGCGACTGCACAAGTTTTCTCGTTGTCTGGGCAGACGCCTTTGTTACTAACCATGTGGCCTAGGAACATCAGCTCGTCATAGGCAAACCGACACTCTGACGGCTTGAGTGCGAGTCCAGCGGACTGCATTGCTTGGAGAACAGCTCGGAGTCGTCGCAAGTGCTCGTCGAAGTGGCTTGAAAACACTACGACGTCGTCAAGGTCGACGAGACAGCTCTGCCACTTCAGTCCTGCCAGTATGGTGTCCATGACACGCTGGAAAGTTGCTGGTGCCATGCATAGTCCGGAGGGCATTACCTTGAAATCGTACAGTTCATCCGGCGTGACGAAGGCTATCTTCTCTCGGTCCCGTTTTTCAACTTCGATCTGCCAGTAGCCGCTCTTCAAGTCCATCGATGAAAAATACCGAGTGGTGCAGGCGCACCCGGTCTAGCGTTTTGTCATTGCAAGGAAGTAGATAGATATCTCTTCATCACTACGTTCAGCTGCCGATAGTCCACGCAGAACCTAAGCGTTCCCGTCCTTAACCAGTACAACTGGAGAGGCCCCCGGACTGCTTAAAGGCTGGATTATGTCGTCGTTCAGCGTTTCTTGTACTTGCTCCTGGATGACCTCCCTTTCTTTTATGGAGACTCAGTATTGTGATCGATGCACAGGGAGCACGTCATCCTCGGTAACGATGCGGTGCTTCTCAACGGTGGTTTTGCTCACCTTCGACGACGTCGCAAAGCAATCCCGGTATACGGCGAGGAGGTTAATCAACTGCCGTCGTTTCGGATCCGGAAGCTCGGGTCAACGTCGAGCTGTGCAGGCGACGTACTGTCTTGCTGAGGTGACGAGGACTCTTCAGTTCTTGCGGCGATTTCGGCGGCAGTTCCGGAGTTCCTCGACATGGCCCACAGTGATATCTTTTGTGGGGTGTTGCGTTTCTTGTCGGAGGTTCATCATGAGGAGCCCTGTGCACCCATCCTGAAGTTCAGTTATTCTTCCTGTGATGCCTATTCCTTTTCCCAGGACCAATTGAATGTCGCCTTCCAGAACAACGTCTCCGCAGGTAGCTGAATCTGTTACGACGGGTACAACAACACTTGATTGTGGCGGCAGGTTCACGTGGTCGGCAGCTACTCGGATGGCGGCTGACGCTGTTTGGTTTTTTTCTGAAGGCGGAACAGGTGTCCGCAACGTCAATCTGTTCTCTCCAAGGTCGATGACGGCGCCGTATTCACACAAGGTCCATGCCGAGAATGGCGTCTCTGGCACAGTCTTGTAGAACGACGAATTTGACAAGACACGACTCGCCGTGAATTTTGACGCGAGCAGTGCACCTTCTGACAGGCATGATGTGTCCTCGAGCGGTTCGTACCTGTGACTCATCCCACAGCATCGTCACTTTTTGAAGACGGATGAGAGTCTCCCACTCAAAACTGAGTAGTCTGCTCCGGTGCCCACGAGTGCTGATGCGTTGTGGCCCTCGATAACAACGTTTAGGTTTTTGCGCACTGTTGCAGGAGCGTGATTGCGGTACGTGGCTTCGGGAGAGTCGATGTGCTCCGGCGTTCTTGGAGGCTCTTGACTTCGGTCGTTTTCGGCAACACCACCTCCAGGCATTGCCGCAGTTAGTTTTCCTGGCTCCGGAAGTAGATCTTGAGTGGGAGGGCTGAAGCAAAGCATTTTGTTTTTGTAGATTTTATTATAGGAGACAAGGGCTGGAGCCGAATTTCTGTTGTTTTATTTTTACTTACTGTTTATTAAAAAATCAAATATTATTTGCATGAAGTTCCTTACTTAGCATGTGCAATCGCTTTTCCTTCCTGCTTTATAACAACAGTAGGGAGTTTTAGTGGCTCGTACGCAATACAATTGCGGGTCGGAGATGCACACGCGTAGAACGCGATATTGCGCTTTGCGCGTGCACTTTCCGACCCTCAAAGCTTTACGTACGATCCACTAAAACTCTCTAATATCGCCAAAACGCTTACGCATAGTGCTTCAGGCAATTTCAAAATTCCTACGAGGATACACAGCATTGCAAAATTGAGTTTGCGGAGAATCACGTATATTATTCTTGAAATGTTCATCCAAAAAGACATCCACGCTATGAAATGAACAAGTAAGCCAAGATAATTACATATATACAATGACATCTTAATACATATTTTGAAAATGTGCACAAAAGCGTGATGAAGGAAACAGATTCATATGTAGGCCCCAAAGCCACGTGTGTTGATCGTCTCGAGGAAGACCAAAGGTCGCCAATCGCTCTGCGTTCCTAGAGACAAATTCCCTGGTGATGTCGTCCAGGTTGAGCTCGACGTTCTTTCTTTTTGAATGTGCAAAATGAGGAGGCGTGTTAGCCTTTCCTGACTCATGCGGCTGCGTAGATACATTTTAAATCGGCGTAAGGCACTAAACGAGCGTTCCCCGGAAGCGACAGATGCAGGCACAGAATGAAGAAGTTTCATATATTTTACAACTTGATCCAGGAGGTCACGAATTTCGTCGGATTTTGCCTGTAGTGTCCTCAATATGGCGTCAATTGTGAGGGACTCAAGGTTGCATAAAAGAGCCGGCAAAAGTAAAAACTGCGCAGAGAGTAGGGCCAGATCAAAAACGCATGCAGCTCCTAGGGCCTCTTTCAGGTCATCTGTTGGGAACTGTCTTCCCCCGCAGCGCTAATCAAAATGCTCTCTAGTTTTACTAGCTGCTTCATACCAGGCTATTCAAACCGCTGTTGAGTTTCACTCAGAATGAAGTTTACAGCTGCAAAGTACTCCTTCCGTAACGCTGCCTTGCAATCGAGTACAACTGGCGGAAAAGGTTTGTTGCTCATTTCGATCCTTTTTGGCGGTTTTGTCGGCCTTGCGCTGCGAGGGTCCTTCAAACCTAGCCGCATTGCAGTTGAGCTCGCGCAGTCCCACAACTCTTCAAACGCGACATCAGACCGCAGACGGAACATTGCCTCGCAGAGAGTCTCTGTAGCCTCTTTGATACCTGCGGCGCGAAACGTTGAACGTTGCAGTACCCTCGCAAGTTCTTCGCATGGACCGAACAAATCTATAAAAATGTTTATTCCTAGCAGCGTTTCAAACATTTTCAGAGGCCTCTCATAACCCTTCAAAATGGCCCTGCTGTTGTCTGCAATCGAATATTCTGCTTGTAGCAGCTCGTTCAGTGTCTCCTGAACTCAGTTTTCAGCGAACCTTTTCATTGACTTCATTCTGACAGTTCACCTTGTTGGGCAAAGCGGAAGAAGGTTATTTGGCATTGATCCGGCCTCTTCTGCCGCCTCGCTGACTGGAGGAATTACAATAGGTGAATAAACAGCTTTGCGTTTGTTCGAAGTCGGAGTGGGGGGGCTCAGCCTCAACCTGAGAAATCTTGGGAGGAATCTGGCCCCTCCTGCCCTCCCGGTTCCGGAGTCCCTGGAATACAGGCTCTGTCGGCGGGGTCGTGGCACTGGAGACGCTGAACGTCTTGGTGATGGTGAGCGGTGTTTCACAACGGAGAGGCGGTGCTGAGGATGGCTAACGTCGGAGGTACTCTTCAATGTTGTGAGGGCGTTCGCTGTACCTCGGGCGTGGTCGTTCAGGTCGAACCCACGCAGCCCAAGTCGGCAGTAGGAGCATCCACGATAGATGTGGTTGGCTTCCTTGCAGAGGTAGCAGAGCGGGCATCGGTCGGCTGTTCGCCACGGGTCGGTCTTTCTTGACGAAGCATGTTCTCGGCGGACGTGCGCCCGATCTTCCTGGCATTGGGGATACTGCATGGCGAGGGAGCTTCACGTTGTGGGGCTGTAATGTATGGACGCGGAGGTGGTGGGGTTCGGTTAGGGTGACCATATTCCTCAAGGTAGAAAACGGGAAATCCCAGCCCCCGGGTGAGGAAAGGGGGGGGGGGGGGGCTACTAAAAATTGAGTTTAAATATTCTAAAGTATCTACGGTTATTTTTGTAAAATATACTTGTAACGAGTAGGCATAGTTTCGGTTTGCTTCAACTCGCTTGGTGCCAATTTTGAAACCGTGCACTCCTGCAAAAACGGGACATGATTCTTTATTGGGACAGAAAGACGGGACGACAGAAGCGGACCTCAGAAACGGGACTGTCCCGGCCAAAACGGGACGTCTGGTCACCCTATGTTTGGTGGACCACTGCGGTGTAACTAATTGAGTGATCTCCTCCGGTGCTGATACGGTGACAGGAGCCTCAGGCTGGAAGGCTTGGTGAACCTCCTTTCGCACGACTTCGGTGAGTGAGAGAGAGGACGGGCGATCAGCAGCGAGTAGCATCTTGCGAAGGTCTTCCCGGACGATGTCGCAGACAATTTCCCGATGTCCGTCGACACCGGCAGTGTTTAGGTCCAGTCGGAAAGATGTGACGGTTGGAGGAGCAGCCACGCCAGCAAGTCGATGGTAATGGCTGGCTCGGGATGGCGGCGCGCGCTCGATGTTGTTGGCTGCAGTCACAAGACCGTCGATGGCTGTCGGGATTGCGGACGAGGACTCCGAAAATTTCACCCTTCACGCCATGCATAAGGACGCGATGTTTCTTCCCCTCGGCTGCCTCTGGATCGGCTCGGGTATTTAGGCACATGACATCTTCAACAAAGCTGGTCACGCTATCGTTGGGGCCCTGCACCCTTCTTTAGAGAAGGTCCCCCGCTCGCTGCCGATGGTGGTGGTTGATGAACGTCCGCTTCAATTCGGCGGGGCAGGACACCCATGTAGTGAAGGAGGCTTCGTGGTTATCAAACCAGTGCCTCACAGTGCTTTCAAGCAAGAAGTAGAGGTTGTGAAGGCACTGCCCAGTCGTTCATTCGTCATGGACAGGCTACAGTTTCATAGTGTTGCAGCCAATCCTTGATGTCCTCGTGGACCTCACCGTAGAAAGGCATTAGAGTCCGCGGTGCGATGGGCACGTATACGACGGCAGGAGCAACCGGGGTCTGCAACGACTGGTTGTCCATCGTCGGCCTCGTTGGCTGCTTGTTCTTGGGTGGCAAAAGTCAGAATTCCGGGGCTATGCCTTGGGTGCGGCGGCTTCCTCGGGTCTTGGTAGTTTCTGCGGATGGTACTCTTGAGTGGGGGACTGGGCTTTCGCTGCAAAGCCTCGGAGGGGTACGCTTCATGGGCTGCGTTAGCCTGGACCTCCACCAAAATTTCACGAATGGCAATTGATGAGGCGACGAAAACTGAAGCAAACTAAATGTTTAATGGGGCGAACTTGTGCCCAAAAGAAAATAGAAAAAGGCTAGCGTCGCAGGCGGCGATGACGGCAAAACCGCAGGATCGAACGCGGGTGGGACTATTTTGCCGGCAGCTGGCACAACAGCCCGGGGAAAAAATGCTGGCAGTTTCGGACGGCGCGTGTATCACTGGGGGTCGTGTTGCCCCCCCCCCCCCCCCCCCCCCGGCCTGCGTTCACGCCGTATCGCGGCGAAAGTCTGAGGCTGCACATTAGAAAAATATTAACCCAATTGGCACACCCATACTCGCCGCTTCGCGGCGGCCCGCCGGCGGCCCCCAAGCCCCACTGTCCTCCATTTACCCCAAGGAAGGGAGTCCCATACCATTTAGTTCAGCCAAGTTTCGTCCACAATATGCTTTTGTTTTC
This sequence comes from Ixodes persulcatus, assembly GCA_013358835.2. Classification (NCBI taxonomy): domain Eukaryota; kingdom Metazoa; phylum Arthropoda; class Arachnida; order Ixodida; family Ixodidae; genus Ixodes; species Ixodes persulcatus. The sequence goes on along the minus strand of JABSTQ010010871.1, from coordinate 212,148 downwards.
AGTGTTAATCGTAGGAAAGAAATGTCCTAAATATCGCGAAATGCCTCAACAAATAAAATAAGGAAAAAAAAAACCACCCCAAAAAAAACTTAGGTTTACTGGTTTATTGTCAAATAGGCAGGCATATCGCTCAAAACATAGGAAACAGGGCAAGGCTAAGCTAAACCAGTCCGAAGTGACTGGCTTTGGGGGCTAAAATTGTTTCATGGACAAAAGTGCCTCAATGCGCGGAAGCCACTCAGGCTCGCACTTCTGTGCTCTGTTGACTTCAATTAACAAAGATACACTTTCACGAAAATATTCCCGCGCCTCCCGTACATTATTGTCAGCGTTGTGTACAGCCATTCGGGACTTCCAAATACTGTGCAGACTCTACAGATTGAAACTGTCGTGTTCACAATTTGTTCTATACGAGACCGAATAAGGGACAACGGCCTGGTATTTTTTTTTTCCCCGGTGTGCCAGCTGCCAGCAGAATATCCACTTCCAATCAAACGGTGGGGCGAGACTGACCCCGGCTCGCAACACGGGGCTCCTTATGTACACGAGTGGGCTCCTGAAAAAATCAGCGTCGGAGGTTCGGCCCATAGAACATTCTAACCTCAAATAAACAACAGGGTTCTCGAATTTATCAGAAATCAAAATTTACACAAATAACAAAAAGGCGCGTCCGCTCCTAGGCATCAAACCTCGAGCCCCTTGCGTAGGATTTAAAGACGATAACCATTCGGCCACGAGCGCGCTTGGTCGGCGACGCGCGTGGCAATCAGGTGGAATTGAGTATAGACGCTTTACACACTCGCCAGATTGAGCCGCCATAGCCGCCCTTCACTTGTCTTTCCGAGATGCCGAGCCACTGAAGCGGGCGTTGACGAGTCTCCACAACGGCCTATGCTCGGGGGAAGGACACAGTAACACTTAAAATGGCAATAACTTGTCCTGCTGTGGAAATGATGAAGTCAAGCGAACGGAATAAGAGGGAACAAAAACTGAAGGTCAGTTATGGCGGCGCCCATGCACAGCTGCTGTAAAGCGTCTATACGGTACTGGTGCGACCGTATGAATGAATATAGTTTTGTATGGGCCAGCCTATACAACCATACGGAACCACATGTGTATGGTATGGCTCGGTATGGTTCAGCCATATCCAACTATACGGAACCATATGTGTATAGTATGGCTCGGTATGGCTCAGCCATATCCAACTATATGGAACCATAAGTGTATGGTATGGCTCGGTATGGTTCAGCCATATGGAACCGTATAAATCCATACCATACCATATGGTTTGCCAGATGGAGCCATATAAACCCATACTGTTCCATATGGTTTGCCATATGGGTTCATATAGTTTTTTTCAGTAGGGTACGCAGCTCTGGCATCCAGTTTCTGCTTCACGTCGCGCAAACGTCTAGAATGTATAGGCCTTGAATCACCTCCTTAGTAGCATCTTGGACTTCTTGCTTCATCAGTAAACAGCAAAGCAAAGCAAATTATTGTGTGTACGTTTATACAGCCGGAAGTTAGTCTGCCTCAGTGGGCGTCTGGCGTCTCAGCTGTATATGAGCGATTTAGCCAGTGTGGTACAACCGCTAGCCTGGGGTCTTTAACGTGCACCACGCAGTAGTAATGCACGACCGCACGCCGGTACGATGCTCATCCAGATCGAAACAATCAGGGGTGGGAATTGAACCCAAGATCCCTGGGTTCTGCAGCGCGAGCTTTCGCTCCACGTGCTCCGAGCTGGTGTGCGCTAGCTCACTCGGCCACCGATTCCCCCTCAGTAAACAGAAGGCCGCCATTAGTATGGCACATATGCCATTTTTCAGATGATGATAGTGAACAAAGTGGCCAGACTAAATTCCGGAAAGGGTCTTATATTGAGGCCCTTGTGTGACAATGCGCAAAAACTTAGGCTCTTCGGGTGTTGAGGAAAAATGCTCCTTGAAAGGAATGACCGAGAAAAGGTCAACTACACTCGGCGACAACTTTTCTTGGCATTGCAGTGGAGGGTACAGGCTCGCGTTCCCTCTCCCATTTTGAGCGCTGAATAAAGCAGTGCGCGGGCTCTCCTTCTCTCCACTACTTTGCCAAGAAAAGTTGTCGCCGAGTATCGTGCTCTTGGAAGAATAGAATTAGATTGCGTCCGAGACGGAAGGGAAATGTTTCACGTGACGACTTCTTGTAAGAACGAGCTGCCATTGCCTGACTTAACACACTGACACAGACTACAACTTCTAAATCAGGAAGACGGAAATATATCACCCTTTTGTAAGAACATTCACCGTTGAATGAAAAGCGAAACTGGTGAGTCGACTGTCTTTCTGAGTCACATCTAAAGAATCTATTCATCCTATTTAACACTTGAGTCGTGTGAGCCAGCAAAACCACTGTTCAGTATGGTTCCCTTTGAGGCACAGAAGGTTGTTGCGGCAAAAACAGGAAGATCTGAGTTTTGGTACTTATAGACCAACTCAGCTCTTTTACGTGTACATCGCTGCGGTGGCGCTGCTGTCAGTACTGCGTATGCGCAGCGCCTCGCTTCTCGCGGATCCGGTTCCTGCACACGCGCTGTGTGGGAAAACGAGGGCTTGTTTTGTAAGCACTGTGTTGGTGTATGCGGTAAATAAAATGAGCACGAACTACTGCCTCAATGTATTCAAAAGTAATGTCAAAGGAATTTCAAAGTAATTGTAATGTAATGTCATTACTTTTAGTCTGCGGTAATTTGTAATGGAATTTAATCACATTTGTGCAGTTTTCAGAAAAGTAATTAGTAATATAATTTAATTACTTTTTAAAATTAATTTTGCCATCTCTGGTTGAGACAACGGAAAAGCGTGCAAAGATTTGGCAGCACAACAGCAAGCGAGAGCGAGACTGACTCAACGAGGTCGCGGACAGTTCCTGATCCAGTGTGCGTCGGCGTCGCGAACAGGGATTTCCCCAGACCCCCCCTAGGGGGGGTTTAGACCCCCCCTCGTTTTTCCAAAGGCACCCCCTTAATTCACAACGACTCCTATATTCGCAATGCCCCCCCACCCCCTTTAATCCCCCCAAAACAATTTAGACACCCCCCCCCCCCTGATTTCAATTCCTGGGGAAACCCCTGGTCGCGAAAATTCCTCCCAGAAGGTTTGAGCATCGAGCGTTCGAAGCTAGAGTGAACAGGCACTTCCGAGAACAAGAAACTAGGGCAAAATGATAAAATTTACTGCCCGAGTAAGAATCAACGCGAATCTTCTGGAATACCGTGACCGGGCGCATGCTTGCTCGGCCCAGCGCGCGGCAGATGGCGTAGATTCGAACGCCCAAATACGGCAAGTCTTTCACTTTAGTTATGCACAGAGCGTGCCAGAACTACTTGATAGATGGCACCGGTGTGTCATGTAGTGCTAGGGTTTCCAAGGATCGGGGTCACGTGGTGCGCGTTGGCAATACGAGTAGCAAAAAGGTGGTCGTCTCCAAGCGCCTGCTTTCCTCCTCGCCAGGCGGGAGCGCGGCGCATGCGCACATGCAACCAGCAGGACGCGTCCGCCATTGATTTGCAAACACCCTCCATGGAAAAATGGACAATTGGGCGAGTTGGTAAGAGTTCATGATAACCTACAGCGCGACTGGGACAAGGACAGACAGAGGAGAAAACACAGGACAGCGCTTGTCTTGTGTTTTCTCCTCTGTCTGTCCTTGTCCCAGTCGCGTTGTAAGTTATCATGAACCCTCCATGGTTTCAGTTGTTAATGCTCTTAAATCTAGGCTCTATGCGTTGACGAAGGAGCACAGTTAAACGCGCCTTATCTTCGAGCTGGCCCAGAAGGATTAACCACGTCTCTTTGCTACAAATCAGAATGCGGAAGTCGCATTGAAGGCAAATGGGGCTCTGTCAACTTGTCAGCTTTCTTGTCGTCGTCCGATTACTTCTCGTCTGGACGGGGCGCTTGCCAAGTTTCACACAATCCGTCACCGGATGCGCCTCGCTTCGTCACGCCTGCTTTCCCGTCACGATGACGTCACGGATACGACGCGATAGCCGACTTCTCCAGGCGCCTATTGAAAAGCACGTCTCGTGGTTTTGTTTTCTAACCAAAGTTACATAAGAGTGAGTTTTAGTATTGCGTATAGAGCGAACGCAAGCACTGTGAGTTTGCGTGTTCCACACCGCGCATGCGCGGGCTCCAACCTGCGGTCTTGGATTGGTGCTTGGTGACGACGCGCATGCGCTAGGTGGAGCATTGCGAACACACAGCGCTTGTGATTGCTTCTATACGCAGTACTAACTACTCTCATTTTGCGCTTTGGTTTTTTTTTTATTGGTTTATTGATATACCGCATCAGTCAAAGGGATCGTTGTCGGTTTGAAGGGACCGTATACATTGGTTTCTCAACGTATCGCCCTAGCATTAACCACACATGTACCTCAAATGGATCTCCCGAGTAGAAAGTCATAAATCAAGAACTTGAAATCATGATAACGGCTTAAGTCATATAAAGGAAGGCGTCTGATTGGCGCCATAGCCGGCAGATGGCGGCACGAAAAGAAATCATCAATGAACGTGCAAAATGTGTAATTGGTGAGGGCAACAAAAATGCATCTGTAATGATAAATAGAACACTGTGGAAATATAACAGGTATGAGGTGGTGAGAGAGATCTGGAAAGTAGTTTTGGTTTCGAGCCCGACTTTTTCGAATGCAGTCTTTGCATAAAACTGGACGTCCAGGCGAGGCTACAAATAAAGCAACGCGGAGTAGGGAGATTGGCTCTGGGAGGACATGGTAAAACATCGACCGAATGTGTACAGGACGATATGGGATGGTCTTCATTCGAGGTCAGAGAAGCTAGCAGTAAGATAAAAATTTTGGATAGGCTAAGAGAAATAGACGCCGAACGATTGGCGCGAAGAGTTCTTAGGTATTTGTCAATAGCAGGGAGGCGGATGTGAAAATGAACGTTAAAACAAGATTTCAAGAAACTAAGACGGAAATATTGGAAGTAGGTATGCGACTATGTCGGCCTTTGCAGATTAGAGATCGTTTAAGAAGGACATTGCTTAGGAGCCTATCTTCGACAATTTCTTGCTTTAGGTGAGGACGGGAGTGTTGCAGACTAAGACATAGAGAGCTAGATATAATGAAGTAGATGTGGTGCGTAGAGAGGAGGATGAGACGGCTGAGGACTTTACTATAAGGGGCTTCATCCTAAGACGGCTGAGGAGGCGACTAATTCAACAAATGCACTGGGATTGAGGGATAGTGAGAGAAACATAAACGAGGGGAAGGTGGAGAAAACAATGACGAGATTATGTGACCGGTGGCATAGGTCGAGGGAAGATAAATCTTATTTTATTCCCTTCCGAGCCACCCGGTAGGGCGGAAGGTGAGGGCACCCCGTTGCTTAGAGTCGCCTCCGTCATACGGATTGTATATAGCTTGTAAGAATATACCCTTAGCTATATACCTCTATGTTAAATGAATGTTAAGCAGAAAAAAATAAACACTGGCTAGGGGGCGCAAGTCGCCGCCCTATTCAAAGGGCTCAGCCGCATCCATCCATCCATCCGAGCTTTGGCTAGGTGGGGCAAGCCGCCGCACGATTGAAAGGGTTAGGCCCAGAGCCGTATATAAAGAAAGTTTGGCCATGCATTGGGAAGTATAGGAGGCAAATGAGGAGAAGCCGTTGGTCGAAAGTGGTCTGGGCGTGTTCCAGGGCATGTTCTTGAATTCGAATGTGTCCATCCAGAATCCGCGAATAATACCATGGCGGTGGTCGCGAGAAACAAGCTTGATAAGTACATCGGAATAACTCTTGGTGACTGAAAATATGGTGCATATGATGTTTCAATCACGGCCATCCAAAATCATGGTGGAAGAGTGCGACTAGCGGAACGATCGACATAATCCGTACGCCAAGCGCCGAGGGCCGGGAATCTGCCACCCAAGCGGTCACACACTGTCCGAGCAAAACAGAGTTGAGCGGCGCATTCGTTTCTTACATATTTCTGCATGATCATGGTTGAAACATCACGTGCACCCTATTTTCAACCATAAAGGGTTACTACATATAACTCTTACGCGCTTATTAAAACAACCAAAACTGTTTCTCGCGACCACCGCATAGGGGATTCTTTTCGGCTTCTAGTGTGCCAAGAAAGCATGTCAAGCCCTCTTTCTGCGTCTGGTGCACGCCCTGGCTCTGCCCGAGCCTCTCATTGACCAAACTCTCTGTATACACGGCTCTGGGTTAAGCCGTATCCATCCATCCATCCATTCATCCATCCATACAAGGGCTTCTCGTCCAACGAGGAACAGGGGCTTAGAGCGATAAACCGGGGCTCCGGTCTGCACCCGAAAGTGACCCCCATAAGGCCGCTGCCATTGTACGCAAATTTGACCACTCGTCACGTGACCAAACCAAATACGTGACGTCACAGGGAAGATGGCAGCGCCCAGGCAGCGGCTGGCCCTGGCTGGGCCGGAGCATTGGCTGGAGCTTGTCGGATGCTTTGTTCGTTGTCGTTCCTTCCGGTGAGCTGATTTCAGGCGCGGAAGCCGTCATATGAGGCCGGTCGAAAGCGACTTCAGAGTTCAGCGTGGTTTATTTATTTATTTATTTCAAAATACTGCCAATTCCCGAGGGGATTATTGCAGGCATTGGTACATAATCAAAAGATACAGGTGAGGCATTTAACAACGAATGAACAACACTTCTCGTCATTCAAAACATCTAATAATTACGAAAAAAGTTCATCTTCGACTGCATTGATAAATGATTCAGCAGTGCCGTGACTGAACACGTGTGGATCAAGGCTATTCGAGATTCTAATGGCAGAGGGGAAAAATGAGTGTTTAAAAGTGTTATTATGAAACGAATAGTCAACAAGTGTATGGCTGTACTTGTGTCTAGTCGGTCTTGTGTTAGACAAGTGCTTGTGTCTGACGTAGGTATAACGTGAAAATACGGAGGAACGGTGTGCATTTCGCTGGTGACCGACGGGTACATTGCCACGGAAGAGACAATCTGCCCTACGTTGCTCGGACCTCAGGATTGATTCGGATACCTCTAGGATAGGATTTAAGGCGACGTTTCTGTGCTCTCGTTGACCATCGGAACCTTCAAGGTCTGCAGTGAGCGTGTGCAATGTATCTGGATACACAGTTGAGCTACGGAAATTGCGTGAGTCGTGCTTGGCAGTGTGCAATCGTGGTGCCGCTTAGTTCAAATAACCGAAGGCTCACTTTGGTTGTGCGGCGCACCGGAGAGCTGCCTTGAAACTGGTAGTTCCCGCACCGTACCGAAATGATGCTGTGCTCCTTCCCAAATTGTTCCGGCGGTGGCGTGCACTTTCACGGTGCACAGGTGTGCGGCGACCGAATGAGCTGCCTTTAAGCTGGTAGTTCTTGTGCCGTGCTTTAGGTGATGCTGTGCTGCTTCCTAAGTTGTTCTGGCGTAGACGTGCTCTTTCCCGGAGCACAGGTGTTGCAGATCGTATGGATTTCGCTGGTCTGTCGCACGTTTCGTCAACACAAACGTTTCATCAACACTCGTTATGCGAATTTCAAGCTGTACGGACATTACATCGAGCGTGTTATCTACCCAACTGACGGCGCTTTGCGGCGACAGTCTGCAGTGGCTCATTACCAGAAAAGTGGTCCCACATCTATTTCAGCTCAGTTCGTCCAGGGCAGCCGCCAAACCCCGAAGGAGAGGATTTATTCGGACAGAATGCCACTAAAGCAATGCAGCTTCTTCAGTGGTCAGGATAGACTCTCTTCTGTCAGTTTTGTTATATTGTCACGGATCCTTGTTCCAGTCCTATCTTCTATCAATATTTACTATTCTGGAAAGTTCCAGGCCATGCTAGGCTGCCATCGTGTGTTCTGGTGGAGGTTCTCGGTACTTTACTCTTAGCCCTTCCCTCTGTGTGCACCCTGGCGGCTCCTCAGCTGCGTTGCCCGTTAACGGACACGGGTGGTGGACTATCCCGCGTCTTAAATTCTCGGCGAGCCGTGAACGAAGTCCTATCCCGAGTCCGGCAGAAAAACCGCAAGACGAGCGAGTACCATAAGAACGAAACGTAAAATACGAGCCAGTTGCTGCTACCAGAAAGAACCACCGGAATTCGGTCTCCTGCCATAATAACTGAAGCTGAGTAAGCCAACAATGACAAATCTGTAGCAGCAAACCGCGTCCCGTCCCACCATTGTTTGCATGCCTGTCGCACTCCGACGCTTTGTCACGCAAGGGGTATGAAGACGCCGAGGACTGGATTGAACAATATTACCGTGTCGCCCGCCACATTGGGTGGAACGACGACCAGTTCCTGCACAACCTATACTTCTCGTGGAAAAAACTGCCAGGCACTGGTCTGAGAACCATGAATCCTCCTTAACGTCGTGGGAGGTTTTGCAAGATCGAGCTGAAGCGCACGTTCGTCAGCCAACATCAACGAGAGAGAGCCGCATACCCAATTCTATCCAGGACACTGCCCCAGCGAGAGCGTCACGGCACTCGTGGAGGATGTTTTGCGCTTGATCGAGCGCCCTCGCCCACGCCGACCTTGATGCTACAGAAGACAAGAACCTAAGAATTCCATGTCCTTCATGTGAGAAACAACACCTTCGGCAGCCTTGTCCGCAACACCCCGACAACAGTTGAAGCGTTCATATCACCGAGACTTCCAACATTGAACGTTCACTGCATGCCAGAGCCTGTCACAATCAACAACTTCGCGGCGTCTCGACACTCGAGTCATCCAGCTGCTACTTCGACACCAGCCTCCCAGGCATCCGCGACATCATCCACGACGTTGTCTGGGAGGAGATCAGGAAGCTACTTCCTGCCATCAGTTGCCCGGCTTTTATTTTGATTGCCGAGATTGTCTCGGAACAAGTTTGACAGGTATTTCAACCAAGACTTCTGCGAGCGAAGCGGCATCAGACAAACCGAGGGCAACTTACGCCACAATGGCACGATGACCGCCACCGTCTGCCCCTTAGTATTCAATGCCAATTCAATGAGACACCCCAACGTTGAAGCATTCCCGACATTGTGTGTAGGTCTGCGCATAACAAAGTACACCGAGGAAAACGTAGGTGTTGCGAATGGCCCATCATGTCTACCAAAGCTGCCTGTACCAATGCATTGGCCTGCGAGGGTTCGTGCCAAACGACCCTCAATCACGTCTCGAGGAGTGACCACGTGATATTGAGGATTATCTTCGGCGGCCTTTGTCCCTGATGCCGATATTACCCGAAGCTCCTGATGTCCATCACCTCAACGGAAGGTAAGCACGACAAAGTAGGTGAGCGGCTATGCAATGACAGTCAATTTGGTGTCGGTCGTCGTCCAAGGAGAATACCTAATAATTTGCTGACACCAATTACCTGTGTCCACTCCACGAAGCACAAAATTTTCAACTTTGAGGGAGAATGCCGCTGAGGGACTTGAAGAAATAGAATGGTTGGGTGGTCTCAAAAGTGGACACCAAGCATCACCCGACTTCACTTTGCCACACGAGACTTGCACAAGTTGCAGTGGTCGCGGGATGCAGAAGAAATCACTATTACGAAATGGAAGTGAAATGGCTTGGATAGCAAAGAAACATTGTTGCCAGCCATTCAGTCAACTGTACAGCAAAAGACACAGCCACGTAAGCAATACATGCCCGAGCTTGCTGCATTGACGCAGAAAACTACCAGGAAAATTTACGGATTAGAAGCCAGCCATGCAGCTTCAGTGCATCAGATGTCAGTGGACGCACATGACGTATGATTACAAGACGGCATCAGTCAGTCAAAGTTGCCACTCGACCAAACTTAACACCGACGTGCCAAGAGCGTCATCCGACAGCAAGTCCACAGCGACTACGACTGAACGCCTGACTCGAGACTGTCAAAGAAAGAACTCGTTATGGAACCATTTACTAAGTATCAACAATTATGTAATCAAGTGGAAATAAACAGATTTCCGCTTGCCTTTACGCTTTCAGAGTCTATACACCGAGAATTGTGTTCACTGCACGCGCAGGTCCTTTTGAGGACACTCGCATCTCTCACCCTTCAATATTAATTAATGGGACATACCAGACTTGCAGACATGTTGCATAGGGCTGTATTCGTTCCACCTCTCCTAAACACATGGTGCATCCGAAAACCAACTCCAGTGATGTGAAAATATTATTTATTAATTTATTTCCTCCAGGGGCCTTCGTAGGCATTGCAGAGAGGATACTTAAAACTACAGCACATGATAATAACATTAAAGCACACTGCTGTAACTTGTTAATTGCTAAAACAAACACACCTCTGAGCATATAGTTTAATAGTATGTGTTGATGCATTGTTATATAGCAGGACACTTCCTATACATATGACACAATAGACCCTTTGCAGAACCCCATCAAACAACATAACTGTCACCATTTTTTTTCGGCGTAAAGCACACGAATGGGCCCCAGTTCACGTCGAACGCTAATGCAGCATTCGAGTCCAATAGGCGCTGAGCCGAGTTCACAGTGATGGCGGAGATAACATTCTTGTCGAACAAATGCCCAAAGTACGAAAGAGTAGTAGCTACTGTTTTCGTTTCATCACAATTTGGCAAACGGCAAAGGCTACAGTCTCGTTGAGTCATTATGCACGTTGGAGAGAGGCACATGACGACATATCATCGGAGTGCTCGTCTGCACAGATCTGTCGCACACCTTCACTTCGTCTCTCTGATTGGCTCGAGGGGGCTGTGGTGGTTGCCCTTTTCCAAGTTAGGGTGATATGAAGTATAGGCAGCCCGCACTTCTGAAAAAAGTCTATTAGCCCCGAGAGCGAACACAAGCGTCGCTGTGGTCGGCCTTCCACGATTGGCCGAACGCTGACTATGACGTAAGAAAGGGATTTATCATCGACGGAAATAAGAGGAATGAAAGAACTTTAATTTTGACGGTGTTGGCAGTGTTCCTTTGAGAGCGCAATGATTTCAAGCTTCCACCATGTTATTTACAAACACCATCGAACTTGTTGTTTGCAAGGTAATGACGTCACAAGGGGGAACCATAGGAGGGCGCCACCAGAACATCTCGCCTCTAATTGAAGAGACCGAAAGGAATGGTAGTCAACATTTTTCAACAAGACTGCTCTTCAGGCAAGGGATGAACACAAATATGAATCATCTTATCCAGGTAATTAGAACAAGTAAATAATTGGCCGACTAATATAATGCACTCTTGATGAAAAAAGGTATTGCTGCAATAAATCCTACGAAAGAGAAAAATGTGCAGTTAATCTATGCGTACACTAAAACAGTTGTTCTTATAGCAAGTCGAATAGCTTTGAAGCAGGTGCCTGCAACAATTTACTCGTCCCCGCACTCAATGAAACGTCATCCTCGTAGCTGAAAATGAGTGTGCACTTCACACTCACAAAAAAGGAAGAAAAGCGATCGAACGTAGAATCGTCGATTAGCACAAAACAAGAGGTTAAAGACCGCAGGAGCTTCCTCGCTAAAAGTTGCTATGGTTATTCGGTGACGCAGGGCTGAAACAATTTCCCCTAGGCCCTAACGCGACGTATACCTTTCGCTTCGATTCTCAGACATTCCAACGTTCAAGCGAAGCTAGAAAAATGCGAACAGTTTATGCCTGAAGTTATATCGTAAAATTGTTAATTAATGCAAAATGTAAAGATCGCAGGAACTTCCTCGCTAAAAGTTGCTGTGATTATGCAGTTACCTAGGGCTGAAACAAATTCTCCTAGGCCCTACATCGGTCGCATACATTTCGCGTCGATTCTCAGATATTCCAATGTTCAAACAAAGCTAAGAAAACGCGAAAATTTCATGCTAAAAGCACTCAAAGATCTATCGATCCTTGAACACATCCGGGAATCCGAGCACCGGTACGGCGATACGGCTGATGCCGTCTCACAGGTGTTAATATCCAGACGATCCAGAGCGATCTTGCGCAAAAAGGGTGTGAAGTCTCATTCCTCCATATTTTCCCATTATACCCGCGTCAGCGAGCACGAAAAAGCCCGAAGTCGTCGGAAAGCAGCTGCACATCACGGCTACCGCGCACCGAACAAACTGGCATCTGCCAGCTCTGGGCGCTGCCATCTTACCTGTGACGTCACGGCTCTGGGAAGGTCACGTGACGAGTGGTCACATTTGCGTACAACATGGCGGCAACCGGGGGGGTGCCGCTTCCGAACTTCTTGTTTATCACTCTAAGCCCCTCTACCTCGTTGTTCTCGTCTAATGGCCCCTCCTTCTAGTGTCTGCAATAGTTCTGAGGTAAGCGACCTTTGATACCGATTGTATTAGAGAAATCTTTCACGTATGAAAGCAATAAGTTTGCTTTTTATTAGGATGCTTAGGGGCCATGAAGTGAGTTACGACCATATATAAAATATCGGAGGAATCGTCTCATTGATTCACGCGCCAGCCTTTACCCGACTTCCGCATTTGCTGACATTTCTTTTGTAAGCAAACCTGGGAGCCGTCTCAAGGCTAGCACGTGAAGCGGCCTCCTCTTCTTTCTTCTGCCCCGTAAGCCAGGTGATGTGACGTCCACGAAAAGGCGCCAATCAGAATGCCGAAACTTCAACTGCAGTAGACTCCCGTTAAGGCGAACTCGCTTAAGCGGAATTCTCGGATATGCCGAACAAAGTAAGAACATTTGGTTGGTTTCCCATAGACGCAATGCAAAAAAAAAAAAAAACATCGTTTAACACGAACCGCTTTGAGCGCGCATTTTGGATAACTCGAACTTTCATAGGTCTTCTTCGCGATGGCACCGCACCGACGGCGACGCCGCGCAATGCGCCGGCCGAGGTGTATGTCAGATGTACCGTAAAAACCCGCATATAATACGAGTTTTTTTTTTTTCTAATTTTCAGCTTCGATGAGGCGCGATCTAACGCTGTTTGACGTAGTTTCGGTTTCGAAGCAATATGGCGCTCAAAACAGCCATCATCATCATTAAAGTCACAACGTCCGAGGCACCAACTGGCGCCACCATTCGTACGCAGTCAGGCTCGGCAATGACGTCGGCGCGAAAACCATCGTCGGTCGCCTACAGAAGAAAAGTTCTTTTGGTTGCGGAAGACATCGGAAACAGTGCTGCCAGACGACAATTCGCCGTAAATGAGGGCAGCATTCGCGGATGGAGACGACAAAAGCAAGCTCTGTTCGCGTGCAACGGAACGAGAAGAAGCTTTAGGAGCCCAAAGAATGGCGTGTTCGCGGACGTCGAGGCAAGTCTCAGCGACTTTGTAAAAGAGCCGCGTGAACGGCACCTCGCCATAAACATCGAGCTGCTGCATGAGAACTTTGGCGAGCCGACATTGGGTTACTCGCTTTATGCGCCGCGCCGGGTTTTCACTGCGTCGGCGCACGCTTGTCGTTCGCCCTTTCAAGAAGTGCGGGATTTCAAATGCGCTCGACGGCACTGAAGACTACTGCCTTTGGGAGAAGGCGTTGGACAAGGAGTCTGATGGACGTGATGAGAGTGATTAAGGTTCAATTATGACACGTGGCCCATGTACTCTCAGGAACATGGGCCACATGTCGTCTTTCATCGCTAGACACCGATTTGCACAGAGGAGGCGACAGTCAAAAATCACCGAATGGATCGGTTCCCCCACCAGTGGTGTGTGAAACATTATTTTTTCTTCTTTTGGCATGGTAAGCCAAATAAATGCCCCTTTTTAAGTATCTCTTCATTGTAGGCCTTTTCATTCTGTGCTTATTGGTCAACAGCAATGCAGACATGCCCAGCATGATATTAGGGCCCTTCTGTTAAGGCGAACATCTGATAAGTCGAACAAATATTCAAGGTCCCTTCGTGTTCGTCTTAAAGGGAGTCTACTGTATATTGTTTCCTTCCAGTCGAGAGGGGATGGAAGGAAAAAACGCAGACTGCTGTCGCTTGACTGCTGACCTGCTCCACAAGCTTTTCTGAATACGTGTCCAGCTCTGAGGGTCAAGCACGGGCTACAGCGATTTGGGGGCTCCGAAAAACAAAAGGCTCAGGTCTCGCCAGGCTGGGTAACGTCACTAGGGACGCCTTTGGCGGACGCGGCGGAGGACGGGGACAATGGAAACGTACAAACGCGAGGAGACGTTAATTATGGCGCATGCGCTCTGATGTTGCGCCTGTTAATACGTGTTAATCGAATATGCGATGGCACGAATGTTGTTGCCCGTTCCGTCGGTTGTTTCGCCTTTTGCGGGCCACAAGGTTGTCCAGAATGTGTTATGGCGGCAGTGACCTTGTACCACACGCGCGATACGCCTACCCGTACCAGCGCCTCGTTTGGGGCAAGATAAGTGCCCAAATGGGGAGGTTAGGTATCTTTGAAAACAGAGTAGGCCCCTTTCAAAAGTCCATGAAGCAACACAGGCTGCTATTACATGAATTAGCGCGTCAGATCGAGCTAGCGTATTGAATTCGATAAGCTAGCTCGATTACTACTGTCGCATTCATGTAAGCAGCTTGATTCGCTAGCCAATTGCATCGAATCGAGTCCGACCCGTTTGGGATTCTCAAGCCGAATCGCCATCTCCTTGTAGACGAGAAGAGGGAAACCCTGTATATGCAAGACATTGTAATAGAGGATGTAGAAAAATACAAATATCTAGAAGTCTGGCTCAATGAGGGAAGGACATATCTAGAGGAACACGAGGAGAATATAATTAGAAAAGAAAAAAGAAATTCATCTATTATGAAGCTCAAGACAATATGTAGCTATGATAGATATGAAGTGGTTAGGGGTATATGGAAACGAGTGATGGTACCAGGACTGTCTTTTGGCAATGGAGTACTGTGCATGAATTAGAGGTTCAATCAGGATTATAGATTCGACAAAGAAGTGTAGGCAGATTGGCACTGGGAGCACATGAAAAAACAAATGAGGGAATACAGGGGGACATCGGATGGTCGTCTTTTGAGAGCAGGGAGGCCATTAGTAATTTTATATTTGAGCAAAGTTTTACGGAAATGTATGACCCGCGGTGGGTACTGAAGGAATTCAAGTCTTTATGCATGAAAAGTTTAAACACAAAATGAACAAATCAAAACCGAAAGCTTGCATTTAAATACCTGCACATTAGTGCTGGGGCTGAGCAGACTACTTCAGTAGAAAAGAGAACGAAAGAGGCAGAAATAAAGATGTGGGAGGGAAGAATAGAGGAAAAATCGGCTACAACAATATACAGGCCACAAAAACAGGACATAAGAAAGGCAAATGTGTTTGACAGTTCGCTGGGAAGTTCTTTGCTGTTCGAGGCGAGAACGGGAGTTTGGAAGACGGGGATGTATGGCCTACCATAATGAGATCGAGACACAAGAGCACTTGGTTTCGAAATGCTCGGGGCGGGGGGTTAACACGCTCCCCAGTGATACACGCGCCGTCCGGAAAGGTCATTCTGCGTTCGTTGCCTTGGTGACGACGATGAAAGCAGTCGGCCTTTTTTCCTGCGGAAGAACACTGCGGAGCAGTGATACGAGGTGCCTGCTGAGGCGCTTCCCGCATGCTTTTTAATGGGTGGAACGCGAAAAAAAAAAGTTCAATGAAGGACTTAACGCAGAAGGCTGGTTTTCTCCGGCGCCTCAAAATTTGACAAGCCTCACATGAAAAGCGCCTTTTTTTTATTCGTAACGTGGGTCTAAAGTATCAAACTGCCAAAAGTGTAACCTCCAACCCCTTTAAAAAAAAAAGGTCTTAAAACGAAAAAGGCGATTCATGTTCCGTGATAAAAGACCGCGATGTTTACTCTTTGCGCCTTCAGAACCGTCGAGAACAGGTCCGGTTGTGTGCAGAGCTTCTCTTCATGCCCCCAGTAGGTGTTACATTCGGACGCATTGTTTGCTTGTTTAGCGTTGTCCAGAGAGAAGAGAAAGAGGACTACTTAGCGCAGCCCATAGGCTGTGCGCAATGCTAAGAGCAAGCCGTGTGGAACGTTCCACATCCTTATGCGCCTAGTGCACGCAAGTTGAATCTGTATGCCATTTCTTTCTGTCTTGTCGAATATATACGGGCCTATGCTAGCGCCTGCTGGAGCGGACCCTCTCAGGGATCGACTTTCCCCTTACTGTTACCGACCTAGTTTCTTTTGGGGCAAGACAGGTTTCCGGAAAGTCCCACAAGGTTTCTTACCGACCCCGCTGCACTGGCAGATTTAAAGTGGCATTCATGTGCTCGTTGTAGAAGGTTGTTTATGATGGCATAATATTTTTTTAGGATTTTGTCAATAAAAATGACCTGTTCTATATTGCAAGACGTCCGCAAACTGGCAGCAATAGCAATACACGGGCACTATTTTATCTTGTGGAGGGGGGGGGGGGGGGGGGCTGCAGGGGCATCGTCAGGTAATATTTATTTGCGTCGAGATTCCGAACATCAGTATTAGTGATCTTTATTGGATCGTTGTGCATTATATTTTTACAAAAACGTCAAATGTTTCGGTGTATGCGGCGTAATACGGCGATTATTGTATGAAACCGCCGTCCGACGGCGCCCCCTAGTGTCTACTTCAATGGCGCAGGAATAGGGCCGTGTCAGGATCTTTGATTATCGCTCTCTTCGAGTAAGAAATGTCTTGTCTTTGGTTACACGGAGCGTATTAGATCAACAAAACAGATTCGGGGAATCGTGGGGCCGTTCAGTTTAAACTTTCGTACATTTTGGAAGTGGCTTAATACCTGCTCTCTTACAACTTCGAGTTCGGAACACGAAGGAAACATAGCGAATGTATCACAAAGCGTAAACCGTTTTGTTATCGTCTTGCTTTCTTTGCGTTCTGATATCTCAAAACGCTAGATAAACCTGAACAGCTCCTATTCATGGGCGCTCCTTCATGGGCCGCACATCGGATTGCCATAGTGCGTGGAAAGGGCGATGTGAAGCGATCTGTTTTTTTCCATAATAGTATATTACAGTGGAGTAGCTCACATTGGTGTGTGCTTGTATTAGTTTATACTCACATTAGCCTATGCTCGCACTGGGCTATGCTCACGTTGGGCCATGCTCACGTTGGTCTGCTCCCATTTTGCTGTAATCCATTGGGCTATCATAATAGGTTCGCGTTGTGCACAAAATCATCACAGAATTCATATGGTTACTTTGTTAAGCGTGCCCAAGCTAACTAATTACCTACAGTTAGGACAGACTGACTGAAATTCGAAACTCTAACCAAAGTTTACTTTGGTTTGAGTTTAAAATGTCAGTCAGTCTATTGTTTTTCTAACCAGACAGATTTCTGACAAAGATGTTTATATTCAAAGCTACAGCTTGGCTATACATAGTTTAAAAAAAAACGATAACGCAGGATTTGTCCAATCAGGTAATCGGTTTTGAGTGAGTGCCATCCCCTAAGATACCGAGCGTCGAGAGAAGTGAATAAATACGCGATCCCCTTTTGTATAGTGAGCTGTTTCATAGCATTGATTTTGCTAGCCTCGAAGATTTTGTGTCCGGAACATGTAGAAAAAATGACGTCACGTGACGCTTTGATGTTATGTGACCACATAACGTCCTGTGACATATATTCACATAATCCTAGCAGTGTGCCTCTGCCCGCAAAAGGATGATCGCGAAGAGAAATACGCTGCATTACAAGGGCCATTGGGAAAGGGACAACCATTTTTTTCTTTCTTCTTGCAGGGCTGCTGGGCCTTCCCGAACGGTCCGGCAAGATCCGGGACCTGTCCCGGTTCGACGCGCAGTTCTTTGCCGTGCACCCGAAGCAGGCGCACGTGATGGACCCGCAGCTGCGACTCTTCCTCGAGACGTCGTACGAGGCGATCGTGGACGCCGGCTACGACCCGGGCACGCTGCGGGGACGCAATATCGGCGTCTTCGTGGGCTGCGGCGAGTCCGAGAGTTACGAGGCCTTCAACGTGGACACAGACAAGATCGACGGCTACGCCCTGATCGGCTGCTGCAGGGCGATGTTCTCCAACCGCGTCTCTCACTGCCTCGACTTCAACGGTGAGCGATTTCCTCGGGGAGTGGAACCACGGCGCGAATCCCCGGCCCTAATTGTCCTATTTGATCGTTCCGCTATGAGTTGCTTAATTGGATCGACGCCGAGAGTGGAAGGGGGTCCCACGGCTGTCGTTTGAGCCAATAGAAGTTCCTCAAGGTTGAAATACTTAACTTTTGGGGCCGTTCGTCAAACACAAATTTGGTGGCGAAGTCCAACCTGCGGGCTCCGTGAACTTTCGGCTGCAACGAGTCTAGAGAGAGATCGTAGCGTTACAGTCTCCGGCGTGGGTGGAGAGTTGATGGGCGGCGTTGCCTGGATGATTTTCCAGGGCCAAGCGTCACTGTGGACACGGGCTGTTCGTCGGCCATGACGGCGCTGAACCAGGCCATGCTGGCGCTGCGCTCGGGACAGTGCGAGGCGGCCCTGGTCGGGGGCAGCACGCTCACGCTCAATCCCGCCACGACACTCAACTTGTACCGCTTCGGCATGCTGTCGCCGGACGGGAAGTGCAAGGCCTTCGACGCCGACGGTGAGACCCCTTTCTGTCGGGACCCGCTTTCGGAAGCCACTTTTGGCTTTCTCTGGACGAGAGGGGCCTGTCTTTCGAACAGCCGGTCCCTATAAACGCTTTGCACACGCGCCAGATTTCAGCCGCCATTGCTGACCTTCTGTTGTCTTGCTAGATGCCGAGCCACTGAAGCGTGCGTTGACTAGCTTCGACAAAGGCCGATGCTGGGAAGAAGAGAACAGTAGAATCTAAAATGACAATAACCTGCCCTGCTGTGGTCATGATCAAGTAAAGTAAAGGTAATAAGATGAAACAAAAATTGAAGGTTGGTTAGGGCGGTGCCCACGCAGAGCTGCTGCAAAGCGTCTATAGACCTTTGAAAAAAGAGCTCTCTGGCCGCCACCGTTTTGAGAAACGAGCGACCCCTATCAGCCAGAAATATCTGCTACCCGCCTGAGCTGTGGAAACCCGGTCAGCGTGAATCCCCACCTGCATTGTGCATTCGAAGATCGCCGGCTTTTCTTGGAAGTTTTTACTTTATTTCGCCTGTTTAGGATGCTTAACCTTTGTAGGTTATCTTCCACTGTGAGAACCAGGGAATACCAGGGCTCGTTGCCTGCTCGGCCTTCGCAGGAAACGAACGAAGAGAGCGAACGTCAAGCAACCCGCGACGCGGGCAGTTCGACGTTCTTGGAGGATTATTTCCGTCGAGATAATCTCTAAAAAGCCTTCTCGGCTTTATTCCGGGTCTTAGCTTAAAATAGCAGATAGGGACGGGTCGGGGATTTGGGGACGGAAGAGACACGTGCGTTCATTTGCTTTGGAGCTGTGCAAAAAAGCAGCTCTCTTCTACATGTGCCCCAAAACACGCCGGATTACGTCGATCGTCGTGAAGTGACTATCGTCAACACTGTATATTGGATATGCAGTGTTATTTGAGAGCTTTCTCAAATCCTGTTCGGATAACGCGGCACCGTGGGGTGCGTACAATATACGATGTTGTTCGATTGATGAGACTCATTGAATTTCATGTCGTGAGCGGGGAATATCCATGCAGTTTGGATATCCTGTGTGGTCAAATATTTTCGATGGTTAAAACCTTTGTAGATTGACACGGCTGAGTGTATGGTGCCGTAAAAAAGATCAACATGATATGAAACTAACATTCCAGTTGCATTTGTTCTGTTGCGTACGGACTCACCAAAACATCTTTCGTTCCTTTGTTGTTGTTCCCAAAAATAGTACAATGCATTCTTAAAAACCCCGAGAAATTCTATTAACCACATAACACAAAGTGAAAAATTGAACGCGGCAATTTAGCCTCCACCAGCGTCCAAAAGTGCGCCTACGCAGGCTGCCACAGCCCACTGACCAGAAAACCCACAGCCCAGCGCAGTCGGGCAACACTGACATACATTCTCAAAACCTGGGACGCGCGCTGTAAATCGCTTCGTTCGAGGCTGTCGCTGGAAAGGTCTATAGCACGCGCTTCGTGCATTCCGCTCCGTGCTCTGGCTGCACGCTTGAGGTGTGCGAGACGCGCCGAAGCCTTGTCGAAGGTGGGGTGCTAGAAAGCAGTTAAAGCTACACTAAAGCGCTCTCTGCAGGTGAGTTGTACGGCCAAAAGAACGCAATGCAGGGGACTGATTGTCACGATAATTCGAATAATAATAAAAATTGTTAATTGTCTTTTGAATTAGTGAAAATAGACAAAATGGAAAATAGACGAAAGGCAATAAATCGGCAATTATTACGAAAACTGAGCGCGTGGTAAGCTCAGCAGTGCGCTAAAGTTACCACCCGTGCAACAGGCGCGAGGCGAGGGTGAGAAAACCCAGATAAGAGACGGGCACGTTATCGCGTCGGTAGCCTTGCTCCGGCTGCACGAGAGGTAACTTTAGCGCTGCACCGTGCTTCCCATATATGCTCCTCCGAGTCTTTCTAAAATTGTCTGGCTTGGTTCTTGATGACGCTCGGCAAGTTACCAATTTAAACCACGCGTTTATTTCGAATTATGAAACCATTAATTAACATATTTGAGACAACTGATCGTGACGCTCCCTATAGTATGTCCCCCTAGCCAGATAACTCGACCGGAGAAACCGCACTAGTGGCGAGGCCAATCCAGCTCCTCCTTGCCGTTCTCAAATCTAACCTTGGCAGTGATCGGTTGGAAGTTCTTGCATCCACGCGGTGTTCGTAATCGACCCTTCTTTACTAACTACTGCGTCCATTATCCGATCGATTATCCGACCATCTTTGGAGCGTGGACTTTGAGCCTGCATTGGGTACACGAGCGCTGCGTCAGCACTCGGCGTAAACTCGGATCCAATCGCACGCTTCGCGCTGGTAGCCATGCCCCGAAAAATATGGCGGCCGCCGGTGTTCCCAACTTTCGGTAAGGAATCTTACGGGGAGACATCTGGACATGAAGATTGTCCTAGAAGGGGAGACATTAGAAAGCTTGCGAGAGCTTCGAACATTTTCACCAGATTCGATTTAGTTGTTACTCAGTTGTGGATCTCTTCATATTACTAATAATAATACTAAAGATAAATAGCCTTAATTTTAATCGAATATGTCGGGGACTCGAGGAAAGAAGCTGTGGTGTACAGTTTGACAATCCTTGGAAAACTGCTATGGTCACCAGCGAGCGGAGAAAATGCAGAAATAGCAACGTACGCACTAAAACGAGCTAAAATGAAAACAAAGAAAAGAATTATACCCTTAGAAAACTGCAAAGCAAGCCTAAGCGAGACCGCATACCTCGCAAAATAATTTATACAAAGACAAACTTAAGTGTTTAAGTGTTTAGACTGTCTAGATCCACACTATTTGTTCGCAGATTATTTATTAAATGCGGTGGAGCTTCGCATTTGCTTTTGATGACTTTCCGAGTGCTTTGGGAAGGACCTTTTGGGAAGCAAGAGGAAACCCTTCGGTAGTTGTTCGGGCGTGCCACGGAAGAGCCGGGTTGGAGCGCCGTATGTCGTGTTCTTCTCCCAGCCAAGGGCTACGTGAGGAGCGAGACCGTGGGCGTCTTCTTCCTCCAGCGGGTCTCGGAGGCACGCCGCATCTACGCCAAGCTGGTTCACGCCAAGGCCAACGCTGACGGCTTCAAGGCCGAAGGTGAGCGCTGACCCGTTGACGTCTCTTGCAGGGTGTGCACCCCAAAACATGAACACAATTTTTTTTTTTTACCGCAAAATTGAACTGCGCATCGCCGAGTGCTCATTCTCCGCCCCAATGTAGCGCTAGAGGTACGAACCAGAGGCCAACATTTCAGAACTAACCGTTGTCTCTTTACAAAATTATGTGATACTCTGAAAACATCAATGATGAAATGGGGCCCGTTTTTGCTCGTTTTCAGTAACTGTCGTCGTTCAGCTTGTATTCGAGAGCTCCGTTCGTCGGTCGCCAATTCCCCGTTGAAAAACTAAGAAAATCGCCGTTGAATAATACAACTATTAGTTTTGCAACTTTGGCCTCTGGATCCGACCGCTAGCACTACGTTTGGGCGGTCGGCGATGCGTAGTTTGCGGTGAAAAAGAACCCTTAATTGCTCGGGGGATACCCTCTAGAATGGGGTCTATTTGAGACGTCTTCTTTGCACCCGACATAATCCCGTCAGCTCTGCGGCCACCACAAGAGACGACAGGAAGGAGGAACTCACTTGTCACCGAGACTATCTTTTGTGTCTCCCAGACGTGGTAATTCTTCATTTAGAAGATGATAGAAGAGTACCCCTTCTCTCAAAATTTGTATAAAAGCAGGTTTCTCATCTCTCTCCTCCGTGGTGGGTCGAAACTGATGATGTGACGTCAGTGCAAACCATCTATACAACGTGTCCTCGAACGCATTTGTTTTCACGCTAAACATTGTGAAACGCTCCGTCTACATGTCGCGATCCGGACCAAACTCAAGAGTTTAAGAACTAGCTGATATTACAAAACTTGTTAATGATTTACTAAAGCAATTAATAAGAAAATGAGCCCTGTTCCAGGTAGCTGACACCATTCATCTTTATGTATTCGTGGAAACACTTTCCCATTCAAAGTTAGAGAAATTCACTTGTAACTTTTTAATAAGATAACGGTCATTTCGGAAACTTTGGCGTCTGGTCCGGACAGTTAGGGCTATATTTGAGTAGAGGCGTACTCGAGGCTCCTTCATACGCTTGCGACTTCCTACGAACGAGCGCGTTACGACGTCTAGTGATCTCTTACGACGAAAGAGAACCCTGACTCCATCTATCGGATAGCCGTGGAACACTCGCGATTTCCGTATATTTCCTGTTTTTATTTCACGTATCGTTCTTTCGCTATCGACTCGTAAAAACTTCAGGCAATGAACGACTATTTGTCATAGACAGCACGTAAATAATATTTCGAAATGCTGCGAAACCCTCGCTCTGGCGGATTGCAGTTCCAGGGTTGCCCCCCTGACAACAACTAGAACAATTAAAGCTGATTATGACTCTGCCCCTGACTACAACACTCAGCGAACTTGGCATAACGCCCGATCTCACCTCCCCACTAGACCCAACCTCCCATCTCCCTTCCAGGTAAGATGACACTATAGTCAAGCTATCTTGGTGTTTCTTTTCTCTTAATAAACATATTCTACTACTACTAGATCTCACAAGAGGTCGTAATTCAATCGGTCGTCAGCAATCGCGGGTGTGTGAACCAGCCTTGAGCGCAGACTTGTTCGTTATCCTTTACAAGTAACGAAATCACTTGTAATCCCTTACATTTATGGGTAATTTGTAAGGGAATAATTACATATTTTACAAAGTAATTGTAATTTCTTTACTTATTTACGTAAGGGAAGGATTGTAATCCGTTACATTTTCGTTTTTATTCACGGAAATATAAAGCAGAAATATAAAACACCAACACCAAAAATTAAGAAAAACGTTTTCATTTATTTTTGTTTTTCTGCGAGGGTAAGCTTTACCGGAATCACACTGCAACCTGCACATAAAAAAAGAAACACAAGGCCTGGCGTTCTTCAGATATGCTGAAACCTTTGATCACGTTACTTAAAACCTCAATTCGATTTTTTTTTATGATTATGTCCTCCTCGGTTATGGTGACTACGGCAGTTTGCATGATGTCACAACAAGAGGGGACGCTCCGTTTTCCGCTGAATAAGGTTCAACGCAGAAATCGACTGAAAAGGATGTGACATTAACTGGCATGTTGCTGAAAAGATATTTGAACACTTATCATCTTTGGGGTATACGAATATTTATTTGGTTTTGTGCCGCTTTTAACCTAATACTCTAAAAGCTTCAGGTTGCCAACATCTATGTCACCCTTTTCATGTATCATGCGCTTTATTTTTCCTGTTTTTTTACAATATCAGGACACGTACGTCGTCGATATTATATGGCAACCTTCAGCGGTGATGATGCTTCGGTGTGAGAATTGAGCTCCCTAGCTCCTGGATGATCGGCTTCAGAATGAAGGTGCTTACTTACAGCTTCAAGACGCGAAAGTATGAGATAAGACTCTTATATAGCTCGTATTTCACAAAATTAGAATTACTGCCGTCGCTGTGGGGACGCTGCCGCTGCCTCAACCGACATTTAACTGAAGGACACTGAGCTGTGGTACGGTCGACCCGTGCTACATGCGTTTGGACGAAGTCAAGAAAAGGTAGGCACGTCATACGTGCGTCTATATTTTCGTTTTAATCGACCATATATTTTTGTTTTCTGAGGGATCCCCTAATATTTTTGCTGGTTATATATCCAAAAGCGCAATCCTCTTATTCATCGACGTCTCGACCAAGGGACGACAGGTGTTCAGACCTAACGGAAGACTGATATAAAACCAAATCTATAATTTAATTATTACGCGTAATTACCCTGTCTTGCTATTGTTTTGTACCACTCTTCGGCGATATTTGCCGGCTAAAATATTTTTATATAATATATTAACATACAATAATTTTATTCGAGGTTTAAATATATGTATTACACATTAAATCTTTTCGATTCCAACAGCGTTAAATTCCGGTTGTAACAACGAAGTTTTTCGCTTTCACCAGGGCAGAGCGCCGTTCCATTTTTCTCAAGAAGCACGCAATGTAGTGCGCCAGGCATTCCTGAGTGCCTCGATTGAAAGCGTGTTCAACGCGGCGGACGACATCTTCACTTAGAGGCGAAGCTAGACGTCCGACGAGACTTTGGAGAGCCAGCTGTTGCTCAAGGTAACAAAGTGACCGCTGGCAACAATGAACGCTTCCATAATCCATAACTCTCGCGTGTTGTATTGCCCCTTGGGACAGTAAAGTAGAAATAACGCCCCAAAGGTAACGGATCACTTTTTGTTGTAACGATTATTTACTTTCATGGAAGGGTAATTGTAACTGTAAATTGTTACAAATTAGCGCGTTGTGTAATTGTAAATGTAATTCCTTAGTTTTTTTTCAGTAACGTATAAAAGTCTGCTTCAGCGTTTGGCAATGCGTAATTTTTTTTTTTTTTTTTGCTGTGGAAATAAAAAAGAAGTATACACAAAGGAGGGTTAGGGCACAGGCGAGCTGGTGAATAGACAAGCTGGAATACTCCTTTAAAGACTGGTAAGTACAGAATGTGTGCTAACCCACCTATCAGCTGAGGGGCCACTGGTGAAGGCTCTTCCAGCTACTTTTGCCGTCCCAGATAAGCTCGCAAAAGCTCTGCGGCCTTCTGCTATTTAGGAGGGCCACGGTGAGCGAAGAGGCGTCTGAAGGCGCCGCCTCGCCACGGAGCCAGTGTGCCGAAGATGCGCTCCCATTTTTGACAAACGCCATGAGATGGCGCACCACAACAGGAGCTGGAGGAACCGTCCTTATTCGCCAAGGTGTTGGCTTTTGCGTGCGAGATGAAGTTGCGTCTCCCGATAGTTCTGCCAAAAGTGTTGCTGACGTATTTTTATGCTGCGACGGTCGTGTTATATCCTAAAAGATACTCGTGCAATAAAAAAGGGCCTCGACAGTTTGGCTGGTAAAGCAGTAAAGTTGACATTTGGGCTAGTTAGTAGTCTAACATATTGAAGGTATTCAGCGCACAAGGTAGAGAGAAGAAGAACAGGAAAAAAAAAGAGCGCTACACACAACTACGTTTACTGACAAGAAAAGAAAGAGAAAGAAAAAGGAAAACAAGACAAATAATCCGTCGCGGACTCGTGCACCTACCACCAGCCCCGTGAATGATAGTGGCTCGTTCATCCAGGCTCGTGTGGGCCATTCATTGTTTGATAAAGGAATTCCCTTTCCTTGTTTGAAAGCGTTACGGATTCCATACTAATACAATTCCTGTCCTCACGGAGGATGTAGAAGGCCTCCAGTACCTCGCGGGTCAATTTGTCTTTCTTTTTTCCCAAGATGTTGGTCGCGCCGAATAATGGTTTGCACGTGCACTCCCTGCAGTGGATTGGAAGATTTCCGCCCACTGTAGCCTTTAAGGAGTAATCATGCTCCAGGAGTCGGTCATTGAGACATTTGCCCATTTGGCCTATATGTAGCTTTTGCCACACGACAGAGGTATCTTATATACGACGCCCGAAGTGCATGGAAGGAATTTGTTCTCATACTTTTCGGTGCACTTGTGTATTGTGGTACCCTCAGTATAGACGTATGGACATTCAAGTAGCAGACATTAAGGCGACTTTTGCTGAGTACAGAGGCAGCCTTAGGTTTACATTTGAGGTGCCCAAAAAAACACACTTCAGTTCCTGGACCTTTCGCTCCACCTGGGTGACATCCATGTTTATTGGTCATACTGCCCACGATCCAAGAGAGGCATTCTAGTCTATGGTTCGGCGCACTCAAAAGTCATCAAGAGGGGCATAGCTCCAACGTGTCTGGGATCGGCACTAAAGAAGTCTTGTCTTCATACTATGGCAGCCAGCTTCAGTATGCAAGTGGAGAGGCTAAGAAAAGCCGGCTATTAGTCAGCCCTATCAGCTGATATGTCGAACGCTCTGGTGAAGAAAACAAAAGGCTTCCAGTCCAACAAGACGAGTGTCGAGAAAACAAAGCTAGTAGTAATACTGTACCTGCACAAAATGTCCCATAATTTAAAAATCGTCGCAAGCCGCTATGGGGTCAGAGTAGTTTTTTCAGCACCACAAAAAAGGTCTAAAATTTGACATAGAGTGAGTGCGCATGCTGAGGGTACCTCAAAACACAAGTGCACCAAAAAGAATGCGAACAAATTCCTTCCATGCGCTTCGGTCGACGTATATAAGATACCTCTTTCGTGTGGCAAAAGCTACATAGGCCAAACAGGCAGATGTCTCAATGACCAACTCCGGGAGCATGATTACTCCTTGAAGGCTACAGTGGGAGGAAATCTTCCAATCCATTGCAGGGAGTGCAAGTGCAAACCATTATTCGGCGAGATCAACATCTTGGAAAAAACAAAAACAAATTGACCCGCTAGGTACTGGAGGCCTTCTACATCCTCCGTGAGGACAGGAATTGTATTAGTACGGAATCCGTAACGCTTTCAAACAAGGAAAGGGAATTTCTTAAACAAACAACGAATGGCCCACACGAGCCTGGATGAACGAGCCACTATAATTCACGGGGCTGGTGGTAGATGCACGAGTCCGCAGCGGATTTTTCGGTTTTTCTTTCTCTTCCTTTTCTTGTCATAAACGTAGTTGTTAGTAGCGCTCTTTTCTGTCCCGTTCTTCTCTCTACCTTGTGCGCTAAATACCTTCAATATGTTAGTTGGTAAAGCACTTGACTCCCGATCTTAAGGTCGTGGGTTAAAATCCTGCTGGAGATTACTTTCCGGTATTTTATATGGTTCCCTATGGCGTAAGCGCTTTTCGGTGTCTGTTTTTTGTTCTAGCCAAACGTTACAAATCTCCATGAAAATCGGCCGATAAAATACATTTTGTCTAAAAAGAAGAGGAATTCTTTTGAGGGGACGCCCTATGCTCAGGGTGCAGAGCGGTGATTCTTCTGACGAGGGTAGAAAGTTGGGCAAGTTGGTGATTCATAATGATTAAAAAGCGCAACAAGAAGACGGACACAGAAGAAGACACAGACGGGGCTGTGTCTGTATCTTCTTCTGTGTCCGTCGTCTTGTTGCGCTTTTTAATGATGGTGATTCTTCCCTCGTTGCAGGCATCAGCTATCCCTCTAGCCGTGCCCAGGAGGCGCTCCTACGAGACGTGTACGAGGAGGCCCGCGTGGACCCCCGCTCGGTGTCGTACGTCGAGGCGCACTGCCCGGGCACCAAGGTGGGCGACCCCCAGGAGTTGAGTGCCATCAGCAGCGTCTTCTGCGGCGAGGGACGCAAGGAGCCGCTCCTCATCGGCTCCGTCAAGTCCAACGTGGGCCACTCCGAGGCCGCCTCCGGTGAGCGCCCGTCCCACGCCGTGCTGCCCGACCCGGAACAACGTTTCTAGATCAATAGACAAGCTCCATTGAAAAGCGGCGTTCGAAATCGGTTCTTCTATGTCGCCTGCATGCGACCAGGTACGGGCGTGTAGCGATCCTATCGCTACCGTTCCTACGGGTGATGGCTAGAGAAGGGCGGTTTTCGTACGACTCTCCATTTGCTTAAAGTTCGTTCAATATAAAGACCACAAGAAAATTGCTTTTCACCGCAGCCAATGTGCATTCAACATTCCACCCGGTCCGTGCGCGTCTGTACATTTTCTGTCGCTGATAACGCATCGAGCGCCGAGCGCACGAGTCCTCGAAAAGTCGCCAGGCTTTCTAGGGAGCTTGTCAACTGGCCTCAATATGGTAACATTGGCCTGGAACGCGTCTCCAAGCGTCTCCAAGTACCGTGTTTTTAAGGACCTATCCCTGCCGTGCAACGAAAGTGGTCCTAAAGTGGCGGCAAGTGACGTCACAGAAGCCGGTGTGTCATGTTGGCGGATGTCGCGATCTTGGCGTTTGTTGCTGGAGGTCCCGTCAAAACGTAGGAGCGAACTTGAGTGTCACTGTCGTCGCGGGGTACCTGAGGTCCCTCCTCCTGGCACAAGCTTCCGTGGACTGTCAAGCTGGAGAGCGACCCGCAACAGAACGGGCGTCTGTCACATCCACCACCGCCGCTGTCACACCGCCAAGATCGCGGCCGGCGAGAGCGTGACACTTCTATGACGTCATCGGGAAGAAATCGAGGGTCCACTTTTTAGTACGCGGTAAACACACCATGTCGCAGACGGTTTTCCAGGCACCTTTGCAGGCACCATAGCTCGTGGACTTTCAGCTTATAATCCGTCTACCATGTAGTTCAGATCATAGAAAAGGTCAGCTTCTCGTCTTCGGCGGGAGTGGATGACAGTAATACCAAGTTACATTTTCTAATGAAGAATTGCATTTCTACTGAGGTTTACTCCGACTTGGAAAAGTGAGTGAAGTGTGCCGAGGTAAGAGAGTTGTCCTAGTTGGACGGCTGCCAAAGACCTGCGCCGCTAGCTCCGCCGGCCACACAACCCAACTATCAAACAAACGACAACAAAGAAACAGGAGAGGGAGCACTCCGAGGTGCTTTGAAAATAATTCGTGCAAGCTTAGAAAAAAATACATGGTACAAAAGAAGGGCGGCACTGACAAGGTGTCGCGTGCCCGGAAGGTCAAGACTGGAGGTGGCGTACTCTACGTTCCGCATAAAACACGATTCTAGATGTGACGGTTTGATCGATAGATCAAAATAAAACTGCATTGTTTTTTGTAGTGTATTTTCCGGCCGTCTTGAAATTCGGTAAAGAATATAGCTGTACCAAACTAGCAAACAAGGTGCCAAACTCTCAAACAAGCAGTGCCAATCACTTAAACAAAAAGTGGACTCATGTTTCTTCTTTAGTGAACCACGAGGGCTGTTCTAAAGTTCTCATTGCAAACAGTGTATACAATAGCAGATGGTGATATTGAGCTAAATCTAGTGTATACGCTAGATTTAACTCAATGTCACCATCCGGTTAAATCAACGAAAAGTTGAGCGTGTCAGTGAGATGACCGTGGTACAACGAGAAACACCGAGTCTTTGTTAGCCCGTTCCTCGCGCGTTTGTCTTCCCTGCACCGCTTTCGTTCTTCCGTAACAAACCGTCACTCTCCGGTTTTGGGTGGGCCGCGGGGCAGAAGAATTTGTGAAGCACCGTCCTAATCAATCGGCACACAAAAAAAATGAAAATAAACACTAATAATAGTGGCTAAAGAAGACAGGTGTCATACCTGTTTTTGGTGCCCTCAATTTTTTTATTGGATCAGCACCAGCTAGGCCACTTTCCAACACATTTAAACGAATAACCCGCACAAATTCGAACTTTTAAGAGCGTAGCTCTTAGGCGCCCGTTTCCGGGTTCAGCGGCGCCGGCGTCGCCGTCGGCGTCGGCGTGACCGCGCTAATTTTAACGGGAAAATTGACGTCACGTGACCTCAACACCATTTCAATTCCCCAATAAATTAAGCGCGGAAATGACGTCACAAGAATTGGTGTCACGCCAGCTATGAACAAGTTCAGTTTCTCCGCTAGATTTAGCGGGAAATTTGACGTCACGTGACCTCAACAGCAATTCAGTTTCTCCGTTAAAATTAGTGGAGAAAAGGACGTCACATGGCTTGGTGTCACGTCACTACGAGCAAATTCAGTTTCTCCGCTAGATTTAACGGGAAAATTGACGTCACGTTTGGAGGAGGACGAAGAGGAGGAGGGAAGAGGAGGAGGAGCAGAAAAGAAGCGGAAGCGGAGAGGGTATGGAGGAGAAGGAGGGGCATACCCTTCCCTTCTCCTCCTCCTCACGAGCTGCGCTCTAATTTCGCGTTACAAAGATTTGTAACGCGAAAGGTCAAAACTTTCGAATAACCCGTCCGATTGATCCCTCGGGCCAAGAGTTTGGGTTCCGTCTCGCGTTCAAACATTCAAAGTCGTCGTTTTGCACGCGTTGTTTAGTCGAGATTGAAGGCATCGGGTTTAGCTCTGTCACTGACAGAGTGAAAACGGCAGGGTGTCTCTTTGGAAACCTCGAGTACGCCCGCTTTCGGCGTGCTTTAACGGCGCGCTCAGCGTGCACGAGGCTCAGGTAAGAAGCTCGCGCTGGAGGTGGGACAACTGGAGTTCTCTCCGAAGTAGAATTGCGCCATGCAGAGCCAAGTGATCAATCAATCGTCGAATCTCAGATTTTTGTTTTGATTTTGTTTTACTTTAGACGGGCTTACTGGCGCTAGTGCGACTCAAGTATGCTCGCACGCGACGCCACTGACCAGGAAACTTATTTGTTGTGGTGTGAGTTCGAGGAAAAAAGCGAGCGTTCTTCGCAAAACTTGATGACGTATCTTGGAGACCGCAGGGCTGGAGTAGTCCAGCCTAGCCTCCCAATTGATGGCTACGAGCAATCACCCGAGCATCGCGTGAGCACTGGGTTTGGTCTCGCAATAATCAGTAGCTGGACAAGCATTCCGGTCTCGTGTCCAATCGCCGCAATGACGACAGTAGCCGAACCCCAACAATCACCTGAGGCCAGATTCCCAAAACTTTCTTACGACAAGAAGTTTCGTACATTTATCTTACGACAAAGTTACAAAATCTTCAGTATTTCCGAAGCAAAATGTTCGTAAGTTTTGCGCAAGTTAAGACGAAACCCTACGACAGGGGTGATTTCGTCGTAACTTACGCAAAACTCACGAACATTTTGCTTCAGGAATACTCGAAAGTTCGTAACTATGTCGTAAGATAGATTTACGAACTTTTTGTCGTAAAAAAAGTTTTGGGAATCTGCCCTCTGGAACTTTGCGCGTGTCCTGCGCTTTGCCAATCACAGCGCGTGGCTAAGATAAACACTGGCGTCATATAATCCCCTCCATATCACGTGGCCTCCTGTTCTAGCTGCGAGTTGACGAGTGAACTGCTCGCTTTTCTTCATTTTTTTTCTCCCACTACTAAGTGGAGAGAAAAAATAACGAGCGTTTCAAAGGAATTATAAATAGCATGGATCCATTCTAAGTAGCCGTATTTAGGCAAGGTCTAAAAATCCCGTGACGTTCTAACGTTCTCGAGTTGTCTGCTGTGTTGTATCTGGCGCTGCCCATGGATGCTTGTCCAACGACGGGTTGGCCAATAACGGCGTCGTTCGTTCCAGCCTTGATTATGAACGGTAGCCGAGGCATACGTGGCAGCCCAGCGGGAACATCTATCTGCGCGCTGCCATCTTCTTCGGGCTGTGGAAAGCGCTCTGAGCACGCGCAGCTGCCAAAGATCGGACGCCGCGCTGGCGTCCACTGCTCCAGTCGCTTGTCGGCGTTTTTTGCCATGGGTCGGATCTTAGTCAAGGCGAGAGCGGAGGGTTCTCGGCTTCTGACTAGACGTGGCACCACTGCTTGTGCGAAATCAACCAATGAGACATTTTTGACCCGTTTGCGAGCTCAAAAGTGGACAATATTTTGGTGAGAACCTCCCATCGACATACAGATATGGAGAAGTCTCGTGACCTCTAGTGTGCTTGTCCCACGGTGGCTTGTCCTTAGTCCTTCATTCACCGGTCGGTTCCGGCTTGTGTACGGCAGGAGAACAACTTGAGATTTGCAAACGAAGGGTTGTCGACGGCTTCCAACGTGAAATAGCAGACGATCACAATATCAGTCTGCGTCCGGTCTCACTTCGCCAGGGTGCTCGGTTCGTAGCAGACGATGAACTTTTCCCCCTGTCTGTCAATAGCTGTACAATAAACGTACGGCGTTTTTTTTTATTTTTTAAGCGAAGCTATTATGTGCTAGGATCTGGGAAAAAATGCATCCATGGATATCAACAAAAAACTCCCGTTTAAACGGCGCTTTTACGTTCCAATTGGTTGTGGCAAATATAAAAAAAGAGGGGGCAACCCGCATGAGACAGCCTTCCTTGGCATTATTAGATAGTGAGGTCCTGAACCCTTGTTATCATGTACGGTCCCCGACTTATCTCAGTTAAAAGTGAGCTGTGACGAGGCTGAGGGCAGAACGTGCCAATCTAACCTTCTTTTCTTTCGCTTCTGCGATGCTGATAAAGAGACGTCGGCTCAATAAAAAAAAGTCCTCCAGGTGTGCCTCGAAAAATTTGGTTTAGAACTTGCCCATAAGTGACCATAAGGCAATGATCACTTTAATCACTTAGAAATAAATGAAGTCAATTAAAAACGAAATCGTGTACATGTCTTCATTCCAATCATATGTATATTGTATACATGTCGTATAGTCGTCGTAAAGTTGTCCTAAAGTTGCCGTAAAGTTGTTGCAAATATAACACCTTCGCTGGACCTCCATCTTCACGTGAAGTGGATGGGATCAACAATTTTTATTTTCGTTTGCCAATTGCGTTTTGTAGCGTACCTCGCTCGCGTTAGCAGACCAACCGTCTATGGACGCTATCTTAGCTCCCAGCGCGAGAGGGAAATTAGATATTGCTCTCGCTTTCGCGGTGGTCAAAATCGGACCCTGGGGTGACAGGCGCCGGAAAGGCGACAGTAAATCATGCGCGTTCTTCCTGAACCTTTCGACGGAGCTCGAAACTCCGCGGCCAGGTGGTACAACGACACGCGAGAAACGCGGTTTTCCTGCCAGGTCAGCCGCTTATCTTGATCAAACATCAGCAGCCTTGCTGTCCGCTATCGTCCGTTTCCACGTTACATTGACCTTAAGGGGTACTGTCTCGCCGTTCTCGAGTGGTCGTCGAGATCCTTATTTTGTCACCGCACCCCCCCCCCCCCCCCCCAACTGGATAAACGCCTCATCGGTTGTGTACCCCGCGAGTGTCCAAGAGGACACTATCTTTGGGCAGAACTCCAGAAACAAAGAAAGCTGGGATCTTACGGCGTATGCTTGTCTACTTCACTTGAGGAAGAGCTCGAGAATGGTTGTCTGCTGATGATGAACAATAAACTCTGAGCAGGGCGAAAAGCTAGATGCAAGACAAACGCAAAAAACAGCTTAATAATGCTTATTTTTTATTTATCTTTACCTATTTGTTATTTGTGTGTACTATTCTTTGTTTTATTCCTTATTTCACTTTTTATTAATATTTTTATTCTGATCTATTTGTTATTTTTTTAATATTTTTCATTCTTATATATTGTCACAAATGACAATTGATGAGGCGACAAAAACTGCAACAAACTAAACGTTTATTTGGCGAACTTGTGACCAAAACAAAAAGGAAACAGACGATAACAATAGAGCGTCCCGGGCGGTATAACAGCAGGATCGAACGCTGGGGCGAGACTGACTCCGCTCACCATGCGGAGTCCCTTATGTACCCTCGTGGGTTTCCGGAACATTCGGCGTAGAACATTCGGAACTCGATCAGACGAGAATGTTCTCGAACTTACGATAACGCCAAGTTGAAAGAATAAATAAAAGGACAGTCCGCTGACTGGAATTGAACCTAGACCTTCCGCGTGACAGTCATGAGCGGTAACCACTTGGCCACGCACGCGCTCGCTCGCCGACGCGCGTGGCATTACTCCCCCTTTAAAAGCGCATCGTCTTGATGCGACGTGCCGGGAAACAAAACAGCCAAACAAACAAAAATATTTGCAAAATACGTAGACTTGTGCAACACAATCCTATCGAGCGTATTACAAAACACAATTCACAGTCATATCGATTGTAGTACGGTTTGAGGCGCACGACGTAAACGACTTCCGGTCGTGGAGGACGGCGTGATGAAGTCCGTGTTCCGTCGGGCATCACCTCGTCGTTCAGATCTCTGAGTCGATGAAGCACTTTGTACACACTAAACATCATTACACCCTTGAGGGTGTAAATGGCTTCTCCTATAACACCCTTATTTTTTTATTTATTCATTTATTCACGATACCTTGAAGGTCCATTACTGGAAATTACACAAGGGGGGATTTGGTCAAGCTACAGTATAGTCAACACTTAGAAGAGAAAAAAAGAACAGTACCAACAAGATAGCAATATCACAATTGAAAAAAAAAAACACTTTAACAAAATTATGCATTATACAAATTGTAGGGTCCAAGCACATATAACACTTCATTATGTGGGCAATAACATCACTGTAAACGAAAACTACATAGTAGTTAAAAAATCTAAGACAGCTACTCGGAATGCTGTAGCGTCGGAAAGTGCGGTTATGTGATCGGGAAGAGACTTCCAGTGCATGATTGCGCGTGGTAGTGAGGAGTTATTAAAGGCAGATGTATGACCAAAAATGCGCTTATAACTTCGGCTGTTAGTTAAACGAAGAGATATTCGGTTACGAGGCTCAAGGTGTAACAAAACGCCCAAAGAAAAGGGCGTTATTACTAACATCCCTAAAGGACGGCAATATTCCGGATACCCTTAAATTAGGGTGTGAATCCACTGTACGCCTTTTTATTAGTGTGCTATGACTGCGCAGTACGCCCTCTAAATGGGGTGTATCACCGCCAGGAAGGGGAGTAAAAAAAGGCGCGATGACCAACACCCGTATACATTAGGGTGTAATAACCCAAAAGGGTGCACAAAGAAATGACTGCAAATGAGTCGAAACATGCCTGGTTAGCTTTCTATTTTTGATCAAGGTTCTACCAGGTTCTACTAGTTTTCTATAGGTGATTGCAAGCAGGTCATCTGGCCGCAGCCATGTCTCTGCTTGTGCGGGCAAGTGCGTGCAATTACAAGGTTGCCAAAGGGCAAAGCTACGTTCCCGCGCACGTCGTCAAACTTGGCGAAGGGAAGACTGAAAGGAATAGTTCTCTTTTATTTTCGCAACTTCACCACGACCAAGACGCTTCTGAACCAGTGGCGGTCCGTGCGTGTAAGGTTATGGACATTCCAACCGGCAATTGTTTCATAACCCCTTTAAATTGCACAAACGAAGGCCCTAGTTAAATCTCCAACTTTACCTTTCTTGCGGCATTTATGCTTTCTAGCACTGGTGGCGAAAGCAAAACTGACAGGCTTGCAAATACGAAACGATCGGGAGTTGCTTGAGACGTAAGCGGCAGTTCATGTTTGTAAGAGTAAAATGGTCTATTGAGACGGAAGCAGGACTACTATCAGAAGCATGCTTGCAGAGTACTTACAAATAAAACAGCAATCTCATGTAATCCGTGATAGATGCATAATCCGATTTGGGCAGCACAGAACAATCCACAAATACAATGTCGAGGATGAAGGCGGTCGCTCACATTCAAAGGAAGTCTCGCGATCGCCGATGAGCAGCTCTCTGTCGTGATAGATGCGTAATCCGATTCAGGCAGGACAAAACGACGCAAACACAATGTTGAGGTTGAAGGCGGTCGATCACATTCAACGGAAGTCTCGCGGTCGCCGATGAGCAGCTCTTTGTCGAAACTCGTCCAACAAACACAGCACAATAATTCCATGGACTCCGACAAAATAAACGACCATTACCGAAAAATTGGCATGGATGTATTCCGGCCATTCACGACGAAAAATCACGGCCGCGACTTCAACGCACAAAAAACAGGAGAACACTGACGGGCGCTTTTTGGAAACCGGACTTACGTGGCCCCTACAACTCTTAATAACTTGGCATACGGCAAAAACCTACGGCCCCAGTAGCCCATCAGCGCGTCAGAGCGAGTCACATGACAAATTTTCGTCCAAGTGTTTTTGTCCTACGGAGAGAGGCCACGTGTGGAGGCTTATCAGAAGACGAGATCAAAGGAGGTTGGGTAAAGCAGCTAATCTCTGCCCAGGGAAGATCGCTGGAAGGTCGCGAAATGAGACTCGTCAGGACTTGCTTTGTGTAGTACAAACTTGAACGTCT
The DNA here is from genome assembly GCA_013358835.2 of Ixodes persulcatus. Taxonomy (NCBI): domain Eukaryota; kingdom Metazoa; phylum Arthropoda; class Arachnida; order Ixodida; family Ixodidae; genus Ixodes; species Ixodes persulcatus. Next base: position 175,926 of record JABSTQ010010871.1, on the reverse strand, counting down.
CAAACTGCCATTCATGTAGAAGCGTGCCTGCTCTGGTGCGGACCGCGAGATCGCAAAATGAATACAAAAAAAAAAAAAAATTCGAACGCCGTTGAAGCACGGGTCAAAGCTAAGACGCTGAAAGCATAAAACAATAAGAGATGCGGTTTCACACGTACCAAAGAAAAACAAAAACAAAAAAGCGTCCTGACGCTAGATCTTTTGGCGTCACCACGCAGAGATAAGAGTCGCGTACCCTAGCGGGGGTGTCATGAATCCGCCACTTTTGATAAACTTGCGGCATTCTTTCTTCAGAACTACTCACAAAATAAAATCTCAGTGAAGGTGCTATAAGCAGTGCGATTCCCAGTCAGGTGAGTTCGTAATACCCGAAATGAGGGCGCCACAGTTTGTTCAAGGCTTCAGCGCAGGAGGTCTTTCTCAGGTTAAATGTAAGCAGATTCCGTTTTGCTTAATTTTTTTTTAACCTCAGATTTTAGGCAGTCAAGAAATAGAAATACCTAGCCGGCATAGCCTATTCACGCAGGACACTCTTGACACTCAACCAAATACATCGTCGCGTTGGTATGTCACGATGGCGTTGGCGCGATCCACCCCATTTTTCACAGATATTGGCTGGACCAAAATGGTATCGGCACAATCTTTCAGATTTGATTTTATATCGGTGCAATACTGTGTGCTGCCTGGGTCGTATATTTACACGTCTTCGTTTGTTTTGTGTGAGCGGAGGTGATTTTTTTCTTTAAGTCAAAGTTGAACTGAAAACATTAGTGCGCGCGCGACAGTAATTTTCGGCTCGTGTCGAACAGAGAGTTCAATCGGAGTTGCGAAAACTAATCTCTAGCTCTTCCCAATCATACGCGACTTCGTGTGGCGAATAATTATTCTCGATTTTTGTACCGCCGTACATCAGCAACAGTTTCACCAAAGTAATAAACATGAACGGCTATGAAATCATGGGTGTATTTGACAGCCTAACCATACGCCCTTTTCACACCGTGTGAATGAAGGGCGTGAAAGTCGCCCATACACTCCTTTCACAAGATTTCAGACACCATCGCTACAAGTGGGGCGTAGAAAGGGCGTGTAAGGGGTGTAAAACGTCAGCACACCCTTTTTACACCCCCGATATTAAAAAATAAAACGTGTAGAAAAGGCATGAGAAGGGTGTTTTTCCCTATTTAAACCCTTCTTACACCCTTTTCACACGATTATGTGTGTTACAATGTTTAGTGTGTAGGGTCCAAAGTAGCGCTTCAGGCGTTTCTCGCTGAGACCACGGCGGCGAATCGGTGTCCACACCGTGTCTCCGGGCTGGAAGTGGACGTTCCGACGACAAAGGTTGTAGTGGCCTGTTTCGACACGTTGCTGGGCTTTAATCGGAAGTCTGACCAGCTGACGGACTTGTTCTGCCCGTTGGGCAACCACCTGGGCGTCGTCGCTTCCGTCGTCAGCCGGTTTGTAGGGTAACATCGCGTGTAGCATTGTCGTTACCTTGCGAAAATGCATTAGTTAAAAGGGTGACATGCCGGTGGTCTCTTGCACGGCAGTGTTGTAGGCAGATGTGACGTAGGGCAACACCTCATCCCATGTCTTGTGCTCCACGTCGATGTACATGGAGATCATGTCGGCGATGGTCTTGTCGAGTCTCTCCGTGAGCCCGTTGGTCTGCAGGTGGTACGCAGTGGTGCGACGATGGCTGGTAAGACAACACTTGATCGCGGCGGCAGATTCACGTGGTCGGCAGCGACTCGGACGGCGGCTAACACATTTTGGGGTTTTTCTGAAGGCGGAACTGGCGTCCGCAGCGTCAATCTGTTTTCTCAAAGGTCGATGACGGCGTCGTATTCACACAAAAAGTCTATGCCGAGTATCACGTCTCTGGAACAGTCTTGTAGAACGACGTATCTCACAGGACGCGTCTCGCCGTGAATTTCGACACGAGCAATGCACCTTCCGACAGGCGTGATAAGGTGCCCTCCAGCGGTTCTTATCAGCGGTCCATCCCACGGCGTCGTGACTTTTCGAAGGTGGCGAGAGAGCCTCCCACTCAACACTGAGTGATCTGCTCCGGTGACAACGAGTGCCGATGCGTCGTGGCCGTCGATAACAACGTTTAAGTTGTTGGGCACCGTTGTCGGAGCGTCGTTGCGAGGCGTGGCGTCGGGAGAGTGGGAGCGCTCCGGCGTTTGTGGAGGCTCTTTAGGTCGTCCGTCCACGGAAATTTCACCTCCGGGGGTTGCCGCGCTTAGTTTTCCCGGAGGGACAAGGGCGACAGGCTCTCACGACGGGGTCGATACATCGGCGAAGCTGGACGTCGTGGTGACGGTGACCAAGACCCGCGGCGAGGTGCAGGCGGGGGTGACTGAGGTCCTCGAAGGTACTCTTCAATCTCTTGTGGTCGCTCACCGTAGCGTGGGCATGAGACGTTCGGGTGGAGGCCGCGCAGCCCCAATTGCCGGTAGGGCAATGGCGGTAGATGTGGTCGGCTTCCCCGCAGTGGTAGCACAACGGGCGTTGATCGGCTGTCTTCAATACCTAGGTCTTCCTCGGCGAGGGTTGCTCCGGGCGGACGTACTGAACTTGTCCTTCCTGGCGTCGAGGATACTGCGGCATCGGAGGGTCTCATCGGGGTGGGGCCGTGACCTGGCGGTTAGCTTGCGGCGATCGTCGGGCCTTGGCGGCGTAGGTCAGCGTCGGTTCTTTGGGAGCGGCGACGGTGACAGGGGCACCTGGTAGGAACGCTCGCTGAACCTCGTCTCAGACGACCTCGGCAATGGAGATTGAGGCCGGGCGTTCATGCAGTCCCGAGCAATATCTTAAGCTCCACCCGGATGACGTCGCGAATAAGCTCACGAATGCCTGGAATGTCGTGGGCAAGGTCGTGAGTGGACTGCGAAACCGCACTGACGCCGGGAAGCCTCTGGTAGTGGCAGGCTCTGGCGAAAAGGACACGCTCCATGTTCGTGGCTTCCTTGACGAAATCTTCGACGGTGGATGGGGGGTTGCGGACAAGACTACCGAAGACGTCATCCTTTACACCTTGCTTGAGGATCCGCAGCTTCTTTTCGTCGGTGTCTTAAGAGTCGGCGCGAGCGACCAGGCGCAAAATATCCTCGACGAAACTAGTGATAGTCTCATTTGCGCCCTGGGTCCTCATTCGAAGAAGGTCCTCAGCCCTCTTCTGTCGATAGTGGTTGGTGAATGACCGTCTCGGCGTATCCTTGCAGGCGGTCCACGAGATCAACGAAGTCTCGCGATTCTCGAAGCAGTGCCTGGCCGTTCCTTCGAGCACGAAGTCACTCGCCTGTACTGTTGTAGACAGTCCTCGATGTCTTCGTAAGGCTCACCATGGAAGGACGCGGGCGTACGGGCAGCGACCGATAGGACAACGACGGGTGGAGTGGTCATCGTCGCGGTCTTCTTCTTTGGTTTCTGCGGCAGGGGTCCGAGTTCCGGAGGTTGGCCTTTGGTACGGTGGCCTGCTCGCGCGTCGGCGTCTTCTACGAAGGATAGTCTTCCGGGGCTGAGCACTTCACTTGGCCGGGATGTCTTCTTAGGTGTACGCTTCACGGGCATAGAAAGCCATACCCCGCACCTCCACCAAAAATGTCAGGAATTGATGAGGCGACGAAAACTGGAACAAACTAAATGTTTAATGGAGCGAACATGAGTCCACAACAAAAAGAAAACAGAAGATAACAATAGAGCGTCGCGGGCGTCTAGAGAATTACTGACGATTTCAATTGGCGTAGAGTCAAGCACGATGCTTCTCGTTAGAGTTACACACTTATTCTTGGGTCGAAAAATGATAGCTTTAGTTTTATGAGTATTAATTTTTAAGAAGTTATCTTTTTCCCATGCCCCAAATTTGGACAAAGTGTCACTGGCGATTGTGACAAGATCATCGCTATTATCTGAAGAAAAGAATAGACTACTGTCACTAGCATATATGAAAAATTTTGCAGGACTTATGTTTACAATATCATTAATGTACATATTAAAAAGAAACGGTCCAAGAATGCTCCCCTGTGCGGCGCCTGAGTGAATAGGTTTAACGTCGAAAGAAAATTGGCCGATAGAAACATATTGGCCACGGTGTCGCCAGTAGGAGCGTAGAAGTTCTAAAGGTAACCCGGGATACCATAAAGTTCAAACGCTTTAAGCAAGATATTATGGTTGATAAAATCACAGGCTTTCGTGAAGTCCACGAATACCCCTAGAACCTGTTTTTTGTCCCTCGAATTGTTTTAAAATATAATATTTTTGCTCTAGTAAGGCCAATCGGTCGATCGACCTTTCCTAAAACCAAATTGGGCGGAAAACAGCAGGTTATGCTTACCGGAAAATTGACCTAAACGAGTATGTATTATTTTCTCTAGGCCTTTGGAGAATAACGGGAGGATACAAAGGTGTCGATAGTTGCTGAGAATATTTTTATCTTCTTTCTTATGTAACACTGTCCACTTTCGCAATCTGCAACTTTTCGGGAAATAACCCCGTTGTTAGGGACAGATTAAAAATGTGACACAGAGAGGGTGCTACTAAGTCAAGTATGTATTTAATAGGTAGAATTTGCAAATTTTCACATTCACAACTACTACTATTTTTCAGTTACATAAAGACGGGGAAACCTCAGAACTCGTGACGGGTTCAAGAAAAATAGAACGGTTATTTCTAGTTTCTAAGTAACTGCAAGACGCATCTGTGGTAGTATTGTCACTGACTAAGCTTGCAAAGTAGTCACTGAAAGTGTTAGCTAAAGAACTACCATCCAAGTACACCCCTTCATGGCCAATGCTCTCTACAAGTTGCCGATTTGGAAGGCGATTTAAAACGGAGTTTAATTTTCTCCAGATAAGATCCCCACGTGTAGATTGCGCCTGAAAAGAGTTTGTATGAAAAACAGTCTTAGCATTTCGTAGTATTTTCGTTAATTGATTTCGATATACCTTAAAACTTAAAAGCTGAGACTGTTCTCTTGTTTTAAGGAATTTTTGGTATAGCATATTTGTTTCTCAATTTTCTTCAAACATTCAAGCGTTACCCATGGCTTGCTGATCTTTTTAGACACTTCCAAGGTTTTTGCAAGAAAAATGACGATTGTAGATAGCTGTAACTTCCCCCAAAAATGTATTATACGCAAGATTAACATCCGCGCAGTTGTATATTGGGCTCCAATCAATTTCAGAGATATCTGCTTTAAAAGCTGTTATTCTGTCGTTTGTTATATCTTGAAATACAAATGTTACCCGTGTTTCTAACTTATTTCTATGGTTTGGTGTTTAAGCATGGGAAGATTGGAAGGTGGTTGCTAATATCTTAAACTAGCATTCCGGCTGTAATCTTGTCAGGCTGTGCGTTCGTAATAAAAATATCGATAATTGTTTCACTACGCACTGTGACTCGAGTGGAAGATTTAATAGCGCTGGCACATCGGTTTGTTTCGATTAAAATATTAAATTCACGCTTGCAAGCGCTTTCTTTCAACATATCGATATTAATGTCTCCCCCCAAAATTAAATCGTAATAGTTATCATTTACGACCTGTAAAAACCGCTCGCAAAACTGAAAGACGAAAATGCTGCGGCCATCTGGTGGTCGATAAAGCGCAGTTATAACAGTATTCCCTGCTCTCACAAAAAGCATTTCATAGTCTTGAGTGATACAGCAATAATTAGCCCAAAGTTCATATTTTATTGATTTATTTACAAGTAAACACACACCTCCCCTCAGGCATGTAGCCAGGGGGGGGGGGGGGGGGGGGGCCCATGGGGCCCGCCCCCCCCCCCGAAATCTTTTATTTTGCTGTGACCTCCTCTCTCCCCTCCCCCTCATACAGCATTTTGTCACGGGCGGCCCCCCCCCCCCCCCCCGGACCAAAATCCTGGCTACGTGCCTGCCTCCCTCGCGACGAGATGTGCGGTTCAAAGCGTAACTGGAGTATAATGGCACTTGAAGTACCTCGGTTTCTGTTGCATAAAACGTTTCGGTTAGCAATATTATATCGAATAAAAATTTAAACTGCAAAAAAGAACTTTTAGACTAAGCGCTTTATTTTTAGCAGATTGTGCAGTAACGTGAAAACATATTGAAAAACACTCGTCCTCGTGACCAAGAAGCCGTTTCAGTTCCCGAGGAAGCACATTATCATGATAAAGCATAAAGAGTAATAGTAAAAGTGTACATGAGCAATCCAGTAGCCAATCAATAATAAAACATGTGCTTCCCATGAGAACACATGTTTCTGATATTAATATGTTTCCGATATCTGGGTATCTAGTTTCTGACATCAATACTCGCAGCGAGGTCTGACGTAGGAGCGCGCGACCAGTTCGCCAATCCTATCCTACCCTACCCTACCCTACCCTACCCTACCCTTACCCTATCGTATCCTACCCTATCCTATCCTATCCTATTCAGATATCCGAAACATCTGTTTCTGATACGTGAAAAAATGTTGATTTTTAATAATCGATCAATAAATTTATCATCGTTCGGTGACCGAAATCGGACGATAGTTCATCACCGGTCAATGACTAGATCCATTGGTAGTCGCCAAAAACTGTGACGTCATGTCATGTGACATCTGCGGATTTTAATATTCCTCCGAAAAGGCTTTGAGCTATTGTCTCTCGGCCGGCGTCAAACCACCGACCTTTCGTTCTGTAGCCCGACGCGGTACCTCTCCGCCACGGATGCAAGTGTCTCTCTCGTGCTTTGACGTCGCATGCAATCGTGGGAAGTGTGAGGACTCGCCGCTCTGTTACGCAATGTGAAGTTCAGATTATAGTTTGTGATACTTCTACAAGGTGGCGCTTGAGATGTGCTCGCGCTTAATATGTACTTGTGGGAAAGTGTGGGGACACGCTGCTGGATGCCGTCATGTACAGTTCGGAGCAGTGGGTGAAATTCCTACAAGATTTTGCGAGCAGCGCGACTAAGCGCGTTAATTCTGCGGCGTAGTCACACCAATCAGCGTGTCATTTCTCTATCTATATATGTATTCTCAATAAAGTTATGGAAGTGACACGACCGATCGTCAGACATCAAATAGCTGCCATCGTGCTCTCCCTTCCAATCACCTACATTATTGTTTTCGGACTTGCCACGTCTCAACCAAACGCGTTGGGACACTGTACACTCCAGACAAGCTTGACGGAAGACATCAAAGTTCATCGATGTTCAGACTCGGTTTTGAAAATATGTGCATGGATGAAAGTGTACTTTCCCGAGAAAATCACCGTAAACTTGGACAAAAAGCAGACTCGCAACCTAAAACGATGTCTTAACGAGGCAGACGTTCATGTCTTGCGGAAACATGACCTATAATGCAAAGACACTTGCAATATAAGTGAGCCGATGTATCGCCGTTGGTGTCCATTCAATGTGTGTCAAATTGAACGATTGGTCGGAGGAAAACCCTGTCATGTCGGTTGTGATTGAGAGGTGTTAAGTAATAACACAGAGACAATTTGGATGCGCTTTATAAGCTTTCACTGGGCAACATAAGAAGACTGAATAAGAATAGAATATCTACAATGCTAATTACGCTAGAGTTATTCTTGCACAAAAGTTTTACTTAACGCGCACGTACTGTCGTTGACAGTCGGGCAGTCAGCGAGGTGGTCGGGTGGTCAGAGAGTCGGAGGGAAGTCGGTCGGTCGTTCCAGTCGAGCAGTCAGTCACTTGGGTAGCCGAGTGGTCAGCGAGTCGGACGGAGTCCGGAGCTTGAGGGTTCCGATTGTTGTCGCCGGTGGCTTTCCGCGCAGCTGAGTCGACCTCGTACGGGTCGGCGCCTCGAGCGCTTGGAAGCAGCGCAATCGTATCTCTCGGGGTCTGGGCACCCCGCCGGAGGTCGTTGCTGTGTCCTCGAGTCTCAGCCGATGTTTCGCCTCTCGGAACCTGGGAACCCCGACGGAGGTCGATGGTGCTTGTCCCAGATGGTCTGCGATTCGACTTCGACTGTCTCGAGCCCTGTGTGCCGCCCCCTCTCAGGAGCTCCTCATCCACTTTTTTCTTCCCTTCTGTCCTCGTTTTCCTCTTCTTTCTGTCCGGCAACGACCATGACAACCCTCGATGCATGAGATAAACTTAGATCACGAGGCAACTTTGCGCCTCTTGGACTTTTTGAGTAAAAAGTAATAAAGCAAGCTGCGCGCGTGTGAGTGTGTGTGTGTGTGTTGTGTTGTGTTGTGTGTGTGTTGTGTGTGTGTGTGTGTTGTGTGTGTGTGTGTGTGTGTGTGTGTGTGTGTGTGTGTGTGTGCGTGTGTGCGTGCGCGTGCGCGTGCGTGTGCGTGTGCGTGTGCGTGTGCGTGTGCGTGTGCGTGTGTCATACAAATCTGTAGAGTGTATTGAAAAAACGCAATGTAATGTGAAGAACATGATCGCATACATTTTGTTAATTTTTGTTCATTTTTCAAAATTATCTGCCCTAACCCAACTGTTGTGAAAGGAATCGTTGCCTCTCCATTTCACACTGTACTGGAGATCAGACTAACATCGTTTTCCCAATATTGTCTCGTTGATCCAGGCCTGTTTTCGGGGATGGAAACACGTTGCAACTCAGCTTCGTAGAAGGAACCGAGAAGGAGCTCTTTTCTCACCATGTCGACGAGGTAATGCGTTTTGAGAACACCTAGTAGGATTCTGTCAACAATAAATACCTCACCTGTGAAGGACTGTTTTTACTTCTTTATAGGAAGTATTTACTGGCGGCCATAGCTGTGTGCGCGAATGCTGGGCGCGTGCTGATGGCTAGCTTCCACGGTTCTTTTGCAACGTGCACTCCACACCGTCAAAATGGCCGGTCTTAGCAGCCTATTAACGGGGGCTCGTTCTGAGCATGCGCTTTAGACAGCACCCACAAATATGGCGCCCAGTGAATACTCCTTATAAGATTGTGTCGCTCTTTGGATATGCGCACATGGTCCCCATCCGAAGTGTCGGTTTCTTGGGTACTCCCGACTGAGGAGGGAGAAGATGAAGGAAGAAATCGGTCTGATTCTGTTCGGTGACGTGGATGGGTCGAGCACCCAGCGTCTTGTGGCAGCTGGAGTTGTAGGATTTTACAATTTTTGGGAAGGACCTGTATCAATCGCCTTGTTCTTGCATGCTCAAAGTATTTATAGATCCGACTCATAATGATTATTTGCACTGCGTTCTACTATAGAAGCCTTTTGCTTTGAAAACACAGAATAGAATTGAACTCCCTTCTTATTCCGATATGACCCGACTAATTTGTGCATAGAAGCCTACTTTTCTTCATCGTACGAAAGATATTTTAATCGCTCTCACCACCTCTTCTCCGTTTTTTTAGCGATCGGAATGGTAGAGAGAAATCGAGAGAACGTATCGATCACAAATAAAATGTATCTCTTTCGATCATTATATTCGAGAATTTTTTTAATTTTCACGAGGTCCAGCTGGTAGACATCTCGAAGTCCCAAGGACAACGTTTTGCGGTATAGACGAGCGCGTTTGGTTTCTTTGAACAAGGTGTAAGCTTTGGATCCTTCTAAAAACATTTCCGCCGTTCTTCATCCTGCACGACTGGCAAGTCTATTGAATCCACCGAAGTATGCGGGATAAGGTGCTTTGTAGTAGACTGCTTTGCTTTCCTTCTCTGACGATGGCATCTCGTCTTCCGACGCTAAGAGTTGAGCGCGAAAGGCTGACAGGTCGAGGAAGTTGTTAATTACGGCGGAAACTGCACCTCTCACCCAGAAAGGTTGTCTATTGTAGAGCTCGTAGCTTAGTAGATCGATTATCTTGGATTACGCAATCCTCTTTCCACGAACAATCAGCTTTCCATCGGGCGTGTAGACAATTACCAACGAAATGCTCTCCAAGAGCCCCTCAACCTTCTTTCTTTGACGTGGAGTAGATGTGGAAAAAGGTAGTTCGTTGTTGAAGTAATCTTCGTCTAAAATATCTTCCATGCCTTTTCGACCAGTTGTTTAGATATCGGTGAAGCAGGATCAGCACAGGCACCTGCAGCAGCAACAGCGAAGGTCGATGGAGAGTGCGGCGATGGTAGGTGATTCTTGCTGCTCCGAGGAACGCTTCGGTGAAATCGTCGGACAGGTACCATCCTTGACGACTGGTCGACCCTGCTTTAACCGCTCTTGCTTTAAAGCGATCGTAGTTTACGATGCTCGTTCGCAGATTTTGTCTGACCAATAGCGTCGCGACACGTTCGCAATGAACGAGAACTGACACCAGTTTCGCTCCCGAAATTAGATTAAAAAAAAACACATCAATGATATCTGACTCTTGGAGTGGCTTCTCGTCAAACGAATTTAACCAAAACCCGTAGTCCGCAAGAAATAAGGTTGTGCTTCTCGAAAAAATACGCGGACAAGGAGGTATACAGGACGTTTCGGGCGGACGCCCTTCTTCAAGTAATAGACGGGAAAGACGGCAAGAAACTGGCAGGGGTCGGACACGTCACAAAAATAGGGTTAGGTACATTGGCCGAGAGGGAGGGGAAGGCGAAACCGTTAAAAGACGGAGTACAACTTCTTCGCCTCTCATCTAACACAGTTAAAAAAAAAAATGCAAAGCAAAAGCGGGGCGCGTAAGTGCCACGTGATCTCGAACTCGCCTTGCGGCGTCTTCCGGGAGAACGAGACACCCAGAATAGTCCTCCGGGGTCCCCGGCCGCCACAACCACGACCGCAGCGGTTACGACGGGCGGACGCGCGGTTTGGATCGGTTCGAGGCAAGACCCCAACCCTAGATGTCGGGTGACGCGTGTTGACCCCGGCGCCGTTTGTCTCAAAAAGATTCAGAACAAATACAGTTTTTGTTAACAGCAGTAGGGACAATTTATTGCTATTGGTTTTGAGTGTTTATTTATTGGTCTCCTAGTCCCCGAAACCACCGAGTGCCGAAATCGCACACGGTTTGCGAACGGCTTTCCCGCGTGTGCGATTTCGGCACTCGGTGGTTTCGGGGACTAGGAGGCGAATAAATAAACACTCAAAACGAATAGCAATAAATTGTCCCTACTGCTGTTTACAAAAACTGTATTTCTTTCTGAATCTTTTTGAGACAAACGGCGCCGGGGTCAACACGCGTCACCCGACACCCAGGGTAGGGGGGCTTCCTCGAACCGATCCGAACCGCGCGTCTGCCCGTCGTAACCGCTGTGGTCGTGGTTGTGGCGGCCGGGGACCCCCGAGGACCATTCTGGGTATCTTGTTCTCGCGGAAGACGCCGCAAGGCGAGTTCGAGATCACGTGGCACTTACGCGCCCCGGCTTTTGCTTTGCATTTTGTTTTTTTAAAATTGCGTTAGATGAGAGGCGAAGAAGTTGTACTCCGTCTTCTAACGGTTTCGCCTTCCCCTCCCTCTCGGCCAATGTACCTACCCCTATTTTTGTGACGTGTCCGACCCCTGCCAGTTTCTTGCCGTCTTTCCCGTCTATTACTTGAAGAAGGGCGTCCGCCCGAAACGTCCTGTATACCTCCTTGTCCGCGTATTTTTTTCGAGAAGCACAACCTTATTACTTGCAACTACGTGTTTTGGCTCATTGTGCTCGGCAGCGCCCCCATTCTCTTGGAAACGAATTTAACAGCGTATAAGACTCTAATTTGTCCTTATTGCTAGAATATGCTGACATATTGTGGAACCCGCTTTCACAATCGTATATAAACCAGTTGGAGGGGGTTCATAGAAACTTTCTTATAATCATTTATAATTCAAATGGCCAAGAATCACACATTTCACCGTTGTACATTGCGTCTGGACTGCCTGAGTTGTCATGTCGAAAGAAAGCAAAACGCCTAAAATTTCTATATCACATTATACATTACAGAACCTTTTTAAAGTTTGACGCCTATCTCAAGTTTTACTTGAGCCGTGACACCACACAGAAGCATAAGAAACTAATTCGTGAGTTTCGTTGCAGAAAAGGTTTAAAATATTCTTTTTTTTTCCGCGTACTGATTGTGAGTGGAACGAGTTTCCCTGCAACGTGAATGGACATTGTCTCCTTCGCTTCATTCTCTAGCGCCATTGATGAACTTTTCCTTGCTTGAATGAACTGTACGGACTAAGTTTCTTACGCGTTTTACTGTATGTTTTTAACTCTTTATTAGTTTCGTTTTCCTTTCTTCTTTCGTCCACTCCATGCCTTGGCCCTCAAAGTTGACCGGCAGTATCTTAATAAAAAAGAAATATATATATATATATATATATATATATATATATATATATATATATATATATATATATATATATATATATATATATATATATATAATCTCTAACTTGGGGGGGGGGGGGTTCCATGCAATCGCCGGTTTTAACGAATTTAAAAGCGATCGACATTTTTTCCTATATGTTTTGCTCAAAATATTGAAATATTGATGACTGCACCGATGTCGTGATCTTCCGTGACATCGTACGTCTACGACGTCTGTTCTCTCGTAAAAGGAATCGATTCGTGATCCGTGACGTTGTTTATATCCGGATTGTGCGGACGTAAACTTTCATGAAGCTTCTGAATGATTTTTTTCAGTTCGACGTCATCCGCTTCCCTTCTTGTCTTAAAACGTCAGGAATGTGCTCTTCTTTGTAAGGTACGAGATGGTAATTTTTCATTTTCACACTCCGATGGCTTTGGCAATAGCTCTTCCTCCAAGAGCAGAAAACAGACACAAGAAAGCTGGAAGGATCAAAGGTAAAAAACCTCCTTGCTGTATCAAGACCCTTTCTATAGTTTCGTGACTTTCCTATCGGTTTCCCTGTAATCTTATGAGGGGTACAAACCTCTTTACGTTCCTATTTAGAATTGGTGTGAGAAGAACGTTTTCTGTGCAAAGGTTTAAGCAAATTTTGAGAATGATGTTTAGATCTCTTTTTGACGTCACAAAGAAGGGCTTCTTTTTGTCTTAATGATTTAGCTTTGGAAAAGAGGTGCAAAAACCGTGCATGTTTTTTGAAACGATTCATGAGGACGTACCGTAGACGACTTCTGGTCCCTCGTCCGGCAAGATCCTTGTTCTCACGCGGAAATTATCGGAAAAAGTTTGCGAGAGGTCGATCAGGATGTAACTGAATGGTGTTTGACACGCGTCCGAATATATACGCGAAAAGACACGCCCTCCCTTCCCTCCAAATAGCTGTCGAGATAGCACTTGGAGTTGATCGACAATCCTCGCTGATCGGAATATCATTAGAGCCGTAAACGTTAAGCTGATTGTTCGAAAGTATGAATTTTGGTGAAACATGTTTTGAGTAATTAAAATGATAGAGGCGTTATAGTTGTGAGCAGCGCCTATGAAATACTCGCATATCTCCTTCAGTTTCGTCCTATTCGAGAGAAAGTCGTCAAAAATGATTAGCGAGTTTGTTTGGGGTCCAAATTTTTGCGGAATGTCTTTAGTGAACACAACGTCCGGGTGATCTTTAAAAAACAGTTGCTCGTAGACATGCAGGTAGAAAATCACATCCAACTTCCGATAAAACATTTCCATTTTATAACGCAGCAATTTACGAAAATACGTGCTTTTTCCCGATTTCGAAGAACCAATCATTCTTACAGACACGGGCGTCTCAAATTGGAGTTTTTCGAGAACGAGCGTCAGGACGCCCCGTTTGCGAATGTGAAGGGCAGTGCATCTCCTCGTTCCTGTATACGCCGGATAGGTTCCCGTACAAAAGGAGACACGATGAAACGAGCCGACTGTTTTCTTACGTCGGCTTATCATAACCATAAACTCGCAAGCAACCGACACCCTGGTGTCGAATTCTCGCTTAACACGGGCAACCGTTCGTCAGCTTGTAAACAGATTGCTCTAAGGCGAAAAGCGGAGAGCAACAAAAACAAATACGATGCTTGGTGTCAAATTCGCGATTGTGGAGGCTGTCTCATCTAGACGTGTCTCGTTGCCATCGTTTCGTAAACAGGTTGATATACAACGGACGGACGTCCACAGTTCCTTCAGAGCGTGCCACCAGGCGGGAGGCGAAGGAAACATATTTGAAACGCGTTTATTTGATTTTTAGCGTACCTTTTCCTTACAGGAACCCACTGCCGCCACCACCGATCCAATGACGAAGAAGCTCCTGGAGAAGCTTAACTACCCGCGATCGTTGTCAAACTTTGTTAAGATGGATCTCATTCCGACTGATGTCAAGCTGCCTGTGTTAGACATTGGACGTTTAGATACACGTTACGGGCCGTCCATCTTCGTATTCATCCAGCTGGTAGAAGATATTAGCCAAGGTATTTTTGCCTAAACGTTTTTCAGAACTCAGTGACGAAGAGCTTGAAAGTATGCGTCACATGACGGGATCAGTTCTGCAGAAAAGCAAGGGCGAGGGGCAGTCACCTGTCATTGTCTTCTCGAACCCGCATATTTAGGGTTTTTTATTGGAAAATGTAACCTGTCATCGTCATCTGTGTGACGTAACCGAGGCAATAATATGTCAATGCAGCGGCATAACATGTTCATCTGTCTCTCGTACATAATGTTCCCTATCAAGACTGCATTCTATTTCGCGAGGGCCTCTGCGCTTTTCGAAACTTTACGGTACGCTATATTATGCATTTGCACGAGCGCGACGACGAGGCTAGCGACCTTTCTACTCTGTTCCGTCATCCCTCAGATGCAATCTCCAACGCGTTTAGACACAACGAAATGCCACTGTGTTATTTTATCACGTTAACCGCAGAACTGACACGACTCAACTCCGAAGACGAATTTTACTTTAACGTGCATTACTTTCACTCTTTCCTTCACACGATCTGGGCCGAGGGGAATATTGCCAGGACCCTGCAGCTTGCCTGCGTGGAGATAAAGGCCTGCCTAGAGCAGTATGAGGAACGTGAGTCGGGTTTCGCGCTCGTCGCAATTAAAAAATGTAGCATCACAGTTGAACGTTTCGTTCCCCAGACAGTAGGATGTCAAACTTTCTCTTTGTCAAAGAAACTGGCAAACAAACAGTGTATTTAGAATGTGAATGAACGCATGAGGGACTCAAAAAAACAATGTGCTTCGCCTTTTCTGTGCTTGCGGGGCTGCATCCCGCTCAACCTAAAACAGAAGCTTCCTCATACAGGGACCATCTGAGCAAATACTCGTTTCCTATAAACTATCCAGTGACGTTTCCAGAAGACGTAGAATCTTTCGAAAGAAAAAATTAAGTGTCCATCAAGGTGTATAATTACGAACGGGGAAAACGTTTGTCTATCCTCTCAAAATCAACGATCACGAGTTGGAAAATCATGTAGATTTGCCTTTGATCGACGATCACTTTGTCCTCATTACCAACTTCGCCGGGCTTTTTAAAAAACAGGGCTAGCTACAGATTCCGTTGTAAAAGACGCTTGATGGTTTTTAGTTTTTGGTCTTCACTAACTAGATATTCGCTTTGTGTAAAGAAAATAAAGAAAACACCAGTCCGAGTGGTCTTACCTAAAAAAGGTGACGCGCTTGATTTCCGTAGCATACACCTCATGGAGCCTGTTCCACTCTTCTGCGTCTGCGGCTTTCAGGCCATCCTGACACCGGAAAACACGGGTCACGTTTACGAGAGCCACGTACCCAGCTTGTTTTGTATCCTTGTGATTTGTTCTACGGACTCACGAGTCGTGGATACTTTTTTGTACAAAGGTGAGAATTGTGTCGAGCAGTTCATTTTCATTCTCAATCAAATGTTTAAACTCAATTCCAAGTGGATTAGAAGCGACCCCACGACGGGCAAAAAGACGCAGAACTCCGACACTGACCGTGATGTATGTGGCGAGTCGTTCGACAAACGTAAAACAAGGATCATGACCAATTTATTGGACCTTACAGGCTGCGTCAAGGCTGTAAGTTAAACGACAGGATTAACAAAAAAGTCATTCTACTGGTTGTATACAACCACTCGGCAGAAGACGTCCGTCAGCTCGCCAGACTCCGGATTCAAGCCCAACAGCGTGTCGGCACTGGCCGCTACGCCCTTCGTCGTCGGGACGTCCACTTCCAGCCCGGAGACAGGGTATGGGTCTGGACTCCGATTCGCCGCCGTGGTCTCAGCGAGAAACTCCTGAAACGGTATTTCGGACCCTACAAGGTACTTCGTCGACTTGGGGATCTGAACCACGAGGTGATGCCAGACGGAACAAGAATATCATCACGCCGCCCACCACGACCTGAAGTCGTCCACGTCGTGCGCCTGAAGCCGTACTACGCTCGATAGGACTGTGGACCTTATGTGCTCCAAATCACTCTTTGGTTTACCGTTATTTTTATTTGCTTTGTTTTGTTTTGTGTTGTATTGGGGCGATGCACTTTTTAAAGGGGAGAGTAATGCCGCACGCGCAGCTGGCCAAGTTTGCAGCGCGTGCGTGGCCTAACGGCTATTGTGCCTGCGTCCCCCGCAAAAAGCCAGGGTCCGATTCCTGGGAGCGACGCATCTTTTGTTTATTCCTGCAATTTAGTGTTCTGGTAAATTCGAGAATCCTATTGCTTCTTCGAGGTCCGAATGTTTTATACGTCGAACCTTCTACACCAATCATTCCAGAAGCCCACGCGTGTATATTAGGGGCTTCACGTGGCGAGCCAAGCTCAGTTTCGCCTCAGCGTTCGGTCCTGCTGTTTCGCCGACTTCGACGCCCGCGACGCTTCGTTGTTATCTTTTTACTTTTTGTTTTTGGCACAAGTTGGCCCTATTAAACGTTTAGTTTCCTCAGTTATTTTTTGTTTCATTACCTCTTTATTCGTGACATTTTGGTGAAGGTGCTTGGTAACAAATGTCCGTGCAGCACTACCTTCCGAAGGCCCGCAGTGCAAGTCCGAACCCAAGCCCCCGAGGGTCCAATAAAGACCAGACCGAGATCCGATCAAGTCGCCGCAACCAAGGCCTACCCCCGGAATTAGAACCCTTGCCACCCAAGACCAAGCATTCAGGGAGGACGACGATGGACAACCAGTCGTCGCAGACCCCGGCCGCCGCCGCCGTCATATACCTTCCCGTCGCGCCCCGGACTCCGACGCCTTTCCATAGGGACGTCCACGAGGACAATGAAGACTGGCTCCAACACTATGAGCGAGTGGCCCGCCACAACGGATGGACGACTGAGCAATGCCTCCACAATCTCTACTTCTCGCTGGAAGGAACTGCGAGGCACTGGTTTGAAAACCACGAAGCGTCCTTCACTATGTGGGAGTCCTGCACCACCGAATTGAAGCGAACGTTCCTCAACCACCACCGCCGGCAGCGAGCGGAGGGCCTTTTTCAAACAAGGGTGCAGAGCCCCAACGAAAGCGTAACCAGCTTCGTTGAAAATGTCATGCGCCTATGTCCCCGAACCGATTGGGAGGCAGCCGAGGAGAAGAAGCTTCGCGTCGTCATGCGTGGCTTGAAGGCTGAAATTTTTGGGGGCCTTGTCCGCAATCCCCCGACAACCGTCGGCCTGAAGCCACTAACATCGAGCGCGCGCTGTCGGCCCGAGCAAGCCATTACCATCGACTCGCCGGCGTGCCAGCTCCTCCAACCATCGCATCTTCCCGACTGGACCTTAACACCGCCGGCGTCGACGGTGTTCAACTTGGCCTGTGCGCTTAAGCAAACAAAAGTCGAACTTGAATTGCGCGACGACGTCGACGCCTATCTTTTTTTAAATGGGGTTTGCGAGGAGGAATCGTGCAATGTGCAGTTATACATGCGAGAGCTAACGTTCCAAGCCGCGACTCGTTCGATCCTAACAAAGAAGCTTCTCAAATGTTCGACCTTGATGTGAACGGTCTTTACGCGTCAACGATGAGACAACCGCTTCCGTACGGCAATTTCCGATGGCTCGACCACGAAGAAATCGATGCCCTTCAGCCCAATCAGATTTCAGAAGACTCGCCCACCGGTTACATTTTGGAGGTACGAGGGGCGTTCATAAAGTTCGTATTATTGTCCCGAAGGAATAGAGATTCAGCAATCAAACTCGAGTAGGAGTTGAGACGTTCTCTACATATTCGCTACCAAAAGTTACCCACTTTTTCTAGAGATGCACCACATGCCGGAGGCCATTGTTATAGAACTCCTCGTTTTGAGGGTTCACAAATCAGTCCACTTCAGCAACCACTTTGTCGCCGTCCTAGAAATGCTTTCCTCTTATTTGGCCACACTGGAAGGGTCTCCGCCATTTCACCAAAGTGTCATAAGCTGGGGCGTTGTCCCCGAACAACGCTCCCAGATTGGAATGAATATCCTCGGCATTGCTTCCCTTCAAATGGAGAAAACGGATCACTTCATGTGCTTGGTACCGATGTGCGGTGCCATTTTTGTTTGGACTCCCTAGCGGCGTTCCGAGCTACTATGGCATGCGATGTTTATACTGTGCGGAAACTAGAGGGACGTGCGCTCATGTTGATGCCTGTTTTGTTCCATTTTTTTAAATACTTTGTGCCGATAATACGAACTTTATGAACGCCCCTCGTAGACCTAGACTATCCGCAAGAACTACAGGACTCGCATGCAGGCGTTTCTTTGGCTCCGGAAAAACGCAAGGTTTCTTCCGAATGGCTTGAGGCGCACGACGTAAACGACCGGAAGTCGTTTACGTCGTGCCCCTCAAGCCGTACTACAATCTATAGGACTGTGAATTGCATTTGGTACTACGCTGAATAGGATTGTGTTTTACAACTCTCCGTAGTTTGCCACTACCTTTGTTTGCTTTGCTGTTTTGTTTGCCGGAACGTCACATCGAGGCGATGCGCTTTAAAAGGGGAGAGTAATTCCACGCGCATCGCTGAGCGAGCGCTTACGTGGCCGCATGGTTACCTTGGCTGTTGCGCGGAGAATCTGGGTTCGATTCCAGCGAGCGGAATGTTCTTTTATTTATTATTTCCACTTGGTGTTCTCGAAAATTTGAGAACTTTTTTGTCTAATCAAGTTACGAATGCTCTGCGTGCCGAACGTTCTAGCCCGAATGTTCCGGAAACCCAGGCGGCTACAAAAGGTGCTCCGCGTGGCAAGCCGGAGTCAGCTTCGCCCAGGCGTTGGATCCTGCAGTTACGCCGACTTCGATGCCGGCGATCCTCTGTTGTTATCTTCTGTTTCTTTTTGGTTTTGGCCACAAGTTCGCCCCATTAAACGTTTCAGTTTTTTTTCAGTTATTCTTTGCTTCGTCACATTATCATTCGTGACAATATCCTTGCGGTGTTGTGCCGTGCAAATTATTTTGGGAAACACTTGGTCACAGTTTCGGTCTTGAGTTACCAATCTCACTTCACGACATTTATGTGACAACCAAAAATGGTGCTTGCATTTTTGAATATGGGATTTTTCTTTAAATTTATAATGCAGTAGGTGTTGCCTACCATTATAAACAAAATTTTGGGCGCATTGTTTTTGTTTTTTTTTTTGGAGGGGGGGGGGGGCAGGGTTTTTGACATGTTAGAAAAAATAGGTAATACGAAGACACGTGAACAAAATAGACTGGGTCAGTTGTCCTGTTCTAACTTCTCCTCAAAGGATTTCTTAAATTATTCGTGAGCTTGTGAGTAGTAGAAAAAGTGTTCACGATCACCCCAAAATCAATCAATACCAAAACATGTGTTTTCAATGAGAACACATGTTTTTTATATAAATATGTTTTCGATATCCGAGTATCTAGTTTCTGACATCGATCTTATTCAGATATCTAACTGGTCGCGCGCAGCTAGGTACCCGGACGTTAGAGCGCGTGACCAGTTAGCTAATTCTATCCTATCCTATCCTAACCTAACCTATTCCGATATCAGAAACAACTGTTTTTGATATCTGCAAAAAAATTTGATTTTTGACCATCCATAATTGATCAAAAAATTTATCATCGATCGGTGATCGACCATCGGACGATAATCGATCATCGGATAGATTCATTGGTAGTCGCCAACGTCTGTGACATCATGTCACGTGACATTTGCTAATTTTAATATTCCTCCGAAAAGGCTTTCAAGCTCTTGTCCCTAGGCTGGCATCGAACCAGCGACTTTTCGTTCTGTAGCCCGACGCGGTACCTCTCCGACATGAATGCTTTTCTTTTTATTTTTGCCATAAATGAAAATAAACAAGACAGGCACTTTCGATACTATACAATGTAGAGTTTCCTGCTAGCATTGCATGTTAGCGGCGTTAAGGGGTTTAAAAGACTACCGCCTGCCGGCCTTTCGGCTGGCGGGAATGGGTTAAAATTCTCGAAGCATCGCTAAGCTCTCAAACGTCGCCAACCAATCCATTCCCGAATAGACTTTCTGGTACACTGGGGCGAGCATGGCAACATGCTCAATAAAGTAAAGTCGGACAGATCGCACATCCAGATCAGCATGACGTACGGCCATCCTGCTCTTCCAGATAGAGTGCAAACCCAGTAGTAGTACAGGATCGTACGGGAAAGACTTGTCCAGCGCTGAAAGAAACCTAATGCCACGTGCCGTGAGCGGCAGATCTTTTTTGAGCGTGCGCTAGAGCACGTCCCAGAAAAGGATGGCATCTCAACAGTCAAGGAACACGTGTTCCACAGTCTTTGGGCTCTTACACAGGTGGCAATTTTGGCCCCACGGTACAGCCAAGCCCCTTCTCGCCAACCATGTTTTGACAGGAAGGGTATCAGTGCGTAACTTGAAAAGAAAAGAACAAAAAAACTTTTGACTGAACCCCGGATTGCCATCCTTTTCACTCGGGCAAGCACATCACGGTCCGAGATGTCAGAGTACAAAGCTCGATACAGTGGCACTGGAAATAGAGTGTCGACAAGGTCTCGCGATAGATGTTTTCGAGACACCGAAATCAAATACTCCATGGAAAAACGCGCTCTGAGAAATCGGTAAACGCACACAACCTCTTTGGGGAAACCGTTTACGCTTCCACAATAGCTGTCACACGACGAAACGATGAACTCTGGTAATGCGCACCATAATTGTATTTGGATCACTGTTCGTAGAAAAGGGTTCGCCAGGTCCCGCAAAAACAAAAACCTTGACACCAGTTTCCGTCTAAATAGGTGAGACAAACGTAGTCTTCCTGACCTCACACGACGGAAAAGGTTGTCTCGCCTGCACCGTTCCCACTTCGAATCCAGATAAAAACAGCAAATACTCTGTGCATTCGCTGCAAATAAATACGCGAGCATTGTAACACTTATAATAGGTACCAATTTTTGGCTACAAAAAATAAATTGCAAACGGTAGCCCGCGCGAATACAGAAAACTTTTTCCATTCCACTTAGTTGCTTTGACACTCATCTTTTCCACTTCGTCACGCCACAACTCATTGCTGTTTTGATAATGCTTCAGTGGCACGCCCAAGTATACGCCTGGCACCGTAGACCACTGGATGGTTTTGAACACAGGCGGAGCAACGTCCCAGTGCCCGTGCCAGATCCCCGCACTTTTTGCCCAATTTACAGCGCATGCAGTTTGATTACAGTATTTTTTCGTGAGCTGGACAGCTTTTGAAACACTCTCATGGTCGTTACAAAAAATGACGACATCATCCGCGTACGCGAGAAGCTTTACTTCACACGCGTGTAAAGAAAAACCACGCACAGCACGACTGTTGATGACACTGAGGCAGAAGGGTTCAAGAAAGATAGCGAACAATAAAGGCGAGAGCGGACATCCCTGGCGGACCGATGCTAACACTGGATTGCGTCTGGTCACGCTTTTGTTGATTATAAGGCTAGTCGTACAGTTACTATACGCCATTTTTATCCATTCTAAAATAATTTTGCCGACGCCGACGTGGTTTAAAATACAGAACAGTATTTCATGTGACACCCGGTAGAATGCCTTCTCGAGGTCTATTTGCAAAAGCGCTACTCTGCGTGAATCTCGATCACAAAACTCTAATACGCTTCGTGCTACATCAACGTTGCTCAGTATCGTACGTCCCTTGATACCACACGTCTGATGTTCCCCCACCACGTCTGTAATTACCCCTTGCAGTCTTTTTGCAAGAATTTTCATTAGAATTTTATAATCCACGTTGGCTAACGTAATTGGTCGATAGTTGGCTACATTTCGCAATTTACATGGGTCTTCACTTTTTGGAATAAGGACTGTATGAGTAAAAATTAAAGCCGTTTACAACTCCCTGTAATGCCGATTGGAGCGCAGCTCTTGAGGAGGAGGAGGGAAGGGTACTGGGGGGTGGGTCAAGTGACCTCGGGGGGGGGGGGGGGTCACGTGACGATGCCGATGCCGATGACGTCATCAGTGACGTCACTGATGACGTCATCAGTGACGATGCCGATGACGATGACGATGCCTATACCTCGGGGGGGGGGGGGGGGGGGTCCGCTAAATCTAGCGGGGAAAATTTTCCGCTAGATTTAGCGGCGAAACTTTTCCGCTAAGTTTAGCGGGGAAAATTTTCTGCTAGATTTAGCGGGGAAAATTTTCCGCTAAATTTAGCGGGGAAAATTTTCCGCTAGATTTAGCGGGGAAAATTTTCCGCTAGATTTAGCGGGGAAAATTTTCCGCTAGATTTAGCGGGGAAACTTTTCCGCTAAATTTAGCGGGGAAATTTTTCCGCTAGATTTAGCGGGAAAATTTTTCCGCTAAATTTAGCGGGGAAAGTTTTTCGCTAAATTTAGCAGGGAAAATTTTTCCGCTAAATTTAGCGGGGAAAATTTTCCGCTAAATTTAGCGGGGAATTTTACCCACCATGCACCGCGCGGTTACGCCGACGGCGACGGCGACGCCGACGCCGACAGCGACGCCGACGCCGCTCAAGCCGGAAACGGGCGCCTAAGAGCTGCGTTCTAAAACAAAGGAAAGGGGGAGAGCCCGGCGTTCGTAACATTCACGGTACACACGTAGTAAAAACCCGGCGATGTCGTTCTTGAACTTTTTAAAAAAAGGCAGCGCTTAACCCATCCGGGCCCGGTGTCTTTCCGATTGGCATCTCGTCGATGGCTTCTAATATTCTGGGGAAACTTATCGTCTCTTCTAAACGTTCTCTAACGTCGCTGCTTATCTGTGGTATTGCCGACAGGAAGTTCCTCGCGAATCCTTCTTCATTAGGCACCCTCTGATTCAGAAATTCTTCATAATAATCCACAAAAGCGTGCTCGATCAGCCCTGGGTCGCTTGTCGTGATGCCTTGGTAATCGACTTCGATAATTTCGTTCACACGCCCGTATCTCCTTTCCATAGCTAATGCACGCTTTGTCGGCGTCTCACCCGCAAGAAATCTTTCGGACCGCGACTGAACAATTGCACCCCTATAGCGTTCAGCCTCTATGACCTGCAGTTTATCTTTTATGTTATTTATGTCCTCGATGAACACCCCGGCGTTTTACACTCCTCTAAAACCAACTGCCTCAGAATGGCACGCAACTGGTTTTCCTCTCTTGCCTGTTCGTGCTTGAGGGTACCTGACCTTTCAATTGCGTCCATTTTTATTGCTAATTTGAACTCTTCCCATTTATAAACACATGAACTACTTTTGACACTTTCTAATGTCTCAATCCGTCGTTTCACCGCGTCGGTGAACACTTCATCATCTAGAAGCTTAGTGTTCATTTTCCAGGTCCCCCAGTTAAATCGGGGTCGATCTTTCTTTTTGGCACCTATCTCAAAAGTCACCAGGCAGTGGTCACTAAAACTGATCTGGTGAACGAGGTAAGCATCACACAGAGGGACAAGCTCAACGAAGACGTACGCCCTGTCCAGTCGCGCGTGACTGTGCCCTTGGAATTGAGTAAACTGTACGCCTTCGTGCCCGTCCCACAGTGCGCCACGTCCTCCAGAATCATGCTCATTTGCTAGCTGACTCCAGGCAGCACCGCTTCTGTCTCTGTGACGGCTTTGAGACGCCCTATCTTCGGGATCACAAGTGCAATTAAAATCGCCCACCACAATCAGAAGCCTCTTACAGTTAAGATAGCTTGCTAGGCTTTCAAAGAAAGTGCACCGTTGTGCTTCTGAGTTCGGCGCGTACAAACAAATCACTCGGTACTCTTGGTCCGCCAAGCGGAAATCGCAAAGAACGAGGCGCCCATCATCGTGTGAGGCGACCTCCTCTACAGAAATACCAATTGAGTTCTTAAGGAACAGGCAGACTCCCCCCGACGTACCTACCGCATGGCTGACACAGATGTTATAACGTGACTGGAATTGGCGCGCCATACAGTCTGTCAGCTCCTCGCTCTCAATTTTTGTCTCCTGCACGGCTATGACATCTAAGTCCTTTTCAAGAAATATGCGCCTGAGCTGGTACTGCCTCCGTCTAGCTGAAAGCCCTCTTACGTTCAAGGTACCTATGCGCAGACAGGCCGCGTTCGATGCCATATTCTTGAGAGAAAGGAGCCTACAACACTACGCGGGCAGTCTAGCAGCCACTGCTATCGAACGTCGAGGGTGTTACCGCCACTACTGAGACAGCCGGCTCTCATGGTTACCGGGTGGCGATAGGCTCCGCGACGAATATCAGCCCTTTTTCCCGACGAGAGTCCACTGACGCTCCAGGCGACGAAGTGCCAGTTCGTCCGTGACTGCTGCCCTGTCTGACAATCTTCTCTTCGCAGTGGTCGCGTCGTTATCCAAGTCGTCGCTAAGAGCTGAAGCCGGCGTCGCTTCGGTGGTCCCCTCCCGAGCGTTCTGTTCCGTTTCTTCCGTCTTTTCCGTGCCGACTGTATCATCCTTCTGTGGCTGGTCGCTGACCACCGCAGCCCCAGGGGCGCCCGCACGTCTTGAATCTTCTGCCGACGGCTGCTTAGCTGTCGTTTTCTCCGAAGTAGAGTCTTTGGATCGACGTTCCTTCTCGCACTCTTCGCTGGGCTCTGTAGCCCCCGTTGAAGACGTCGACGGCGCCAATCCTGTTGCTAGACGAACAGGAACCGAGGGAGCCGCCGCACGCTCCGCCTCGTCCACATCCATCACGTGTTCGCTCGCTTCGTTATCGGCGTTCCGAGCACCCGCGGCTTGGGCGTAGGACTTGACACAATCCTGTCGCTTGTGTCCATACCCGCGGCACTCGCTGCAGCGAGGCGCCTTGCAGTCACGTCGAATGTGACCGGATCTCTCGCACCAGCAGGCATTGCGGCGCTCGTCCCGGCACAACAACCAGCACGGCACCGCCGGAGACCCGGAGCTGATGCAGCAGGCGTTCCAGCGATGTCCCTTCCTTCAGCGCTAGGCGTGCCACACACGTCGCTGTCTCGACCTTTTCGAACTTGTCGATGTGCCACCTTTCACGGGTTATCTCCCGCACCACGCCGTAGTCTCCCAGCGTCTTCTTGAGTGCGTCACTGGGTACGTCGAGTGGCACCCAATGCAACTTCATGCGTACCTCCCGCCGCTTAGGGTCGATCGGCACACACCAACCGCCCTTCACCTGGAACTTGCCGGGCTGCAACAGCTGGTCTTTAGCAGCGGTTGACTTGTGACGAACCGTCCAGACGTGTCCCATCTGGAACACCCCCATTCCAGCAACTTCCTTGAGAACGCCAAGCTGCCGCAGAGGTTCCTTAAAATCCTCGATTCGGTATGGTCTTGCTCCGATATCGGCATGCAGAAAGACCGTGCGTTTCAACGGGTTGCTAACTGGCAGCGTAGGCAGCAAGAAACGATAACCAGCGGGCAAGTCAACAACCTTATCACCGCGGCAAGGGATTGCCGCTTGCTCAGCTCCGACGGAGCCCATGACTCTGCGACCGTTTGCCACGACAGCCGGACGAAGAATCCCGACATGAATGCAAGTGTTTCTGTCATGCTTAGACGTCGTATGCAATCGTGGGAAGTGCGAGGTACTCGCCGCTCTTTTACTGCTATGTCAAGTTCAGATTATAGCTGGTGATACTTCTACAAGGTGGCGCTTGAGATGCACTCGCGATTACGATCCACTGGCGGTAAAGTTTAGGGACACGCTGCTGGATGTCGCCATGTCTTGTTTAGAGCAGTTGATGATATTCCCACAAGATTTCGCGAGTCGCGTGGCTTATCTTATCGGTGATCTTCAGTATGTTGACATGCATGTTGGAAAGGTGTCGTATGCCCCAGCCAACGAACGCTCTCCATCATTCGTGTGGTGAAGGTCGAGCTGTCGAGGTGTTTGCGAGCGGACGTCTGACTAGTTTCACGGGAGAACACACTCGCTGGAGCGAGATAGAAGTCTGCGCTGGAGACCGTAAGGTAAACAACGACCTCTTGTGACTGCACTGGAACTGCTCATCGACCTGACTGTGTTCGGCAAGTTCCCTCCCTACGAAGTGGACCCATTTGCGTTCCGGGTAGTGTCCCGCGTGTAGTCCGGGTAGTGTCCGCACTGCGAGGGAAAGGACAAGGAGTGGCCAGCATACAAGGGTCCTTTCACGTTCTTGCCGGAATAGGTAAGCAAGGTAATGTCCAGAGTGACCGGAGCGGAAACGACTGATGTGGTGGAGTTTCTCTCGGACACGGTGCATACCATGAAGGGGTCAGTGCGGTGCAAGTATCATATCGAAGCAACCTACGAGCATCAGCTGGTTGCGGATGTTCTTCACTACAGGCTGGTCACTGCGGATAATATGGACTCGTGGAAATAAATTGATACCTCTATTTATTTGTCTTTCTTTTTGTCCAACCCGATATAAAAGATCTGACCTCGCTATCGGTCCGGTCAGTCTGGTGTTGGTCGAGTTCACGATCGCTCCTTAGAATGAGCGATCAATTTTATGTGAACCTTTTCTCCAATGCCTACAGTGAAATATTTCACGATAATACTTCAAGTAAGTTTGAGCTACAGCTGTCCCAACCTATCATAATAAATGTACCGTATTGGGTCGCCCTGAAGAGTTTGATTTTTCATTTAGCAGCAAGAATGTGATGAGGCGATCTAACGAGATCTATTTGGTCAGACCAACGGACGCTGGGCAAGTGGAATCCAACAAGCAGATTCGAGTCCCTGCAAAACAAAACGTCCTCTCGTTTGTGAGAAGTGGGTTGAGAGAATTGTTAGGTATCAAAGCGAGCCTCGATCGAAAATAAAGCTGTTATTTCATAACCGTCCAGAGAAACAACGGTTTGCACTTGTCTTTCCTAGCCAAAAACTTGGCTTTTCAGAACAAATATTTGGTATAGGTCAGCCTATGGAAGGTCGTCCCGTAGAGGAAGAGACGTTCGATAAAGAGGTCGAGATAGACACATTGAGGTATTTAGCGCACAAGGTAGAGAGAAGAAGGACAGGATAGAAAAGAGCGCTCATTTCTGTCCTGTCTTCTGTCTACCTTGTGCGCTAAGTACCTCAATATGTTAGACTACCAATTAGCCCAAATCTCAACTTTACTGCAGGTTGAGATAGAGCTGACAAGGGTTATACACGTCATGACACAAGACCGAATTGAGATCCTCGAGGGCTTCTACACTCTAAGAAAAAATGTAGAAAAAAGGTAGCAATGGCGCGTCTTCCTCCCTTCTACTGACGCGCCCCCAAGCGGACACGAGAAAAAGGGAGGAACGAAACGTTTTTCTCCTTCTCCAGGCAGACGGGAGGAAGCTTTCGCCCTCCCGACTTATCTTCTTTCGGTTTCGTTTTTCGAGCACGTCGCGCACGTGCGCACGTTGTTTATTAAATGTTGTCGAGTTAATTGAGCTTCAGCGGCAGCGAAGGCCGCCTGTAATTCCGTCTTCTAGTCCAAACGTGCAGAACATTTTGGTTGCATTGACGTTTTTATCACTAATTTTATCAAACGAGCTAACAAAGCCGCTATAAACTGCGAAGTTCCGGAGCAGTGCCAGCAGCGATACGTACACTGGGTGAGATGGCCAGTGTCCGCCGGATTGCGGGACCCACGCGGAACTACAGTAGCGGAACCACGCGGAACTGTGTCGACGTTATGGAAATCGCAGGAACTCCGTCCAAGACAGGCAGGTTTTGCTGAAGGCTGCCTGGGTGCCTTCCGTGCTGAGTTCGGTTCTGTTTTCCGAAGCAGAGTGCCAACCAGCGTTCAACGTGGTTCTGTATTTCTGCGTGTCAGCAACATAGCAGCAACATCGTAATGGCCGTGTTGTGGGTTGTGAACAGAAGGATGGAATTATCGCCGATGTGACCGTGTGTTCGCCTGTCAGGGGTGTAACAAGATGAGATGACGTAAACTGTAGGGCATTGATGCCGCTTGTCGGGCCATGATCGGAGTGGGCGAAGTGTCGCAGGTTGACATTCCGCTTTGCATTAAAAAGTTTAAGACCACTTGAGGGATTAGGTGCAATCGATCGACGTGCAGATAGTCCTATTGGAAGGCTGGTCAGAACAGTAAGCTCCTATAGTACAGTGGCCAATGTGACTGTCGGTTGTCTCCTCCCCGAGAGCGATTGCGCTCTGGGGAAAGGACTGAACAGTACGAAATTATGACGGAAAGTACGTATATTTACAGTTTGGAATTATAGCATTAAAAAAGAATAGTAGGTAAAATCGAAAAAAAAAGCTACAACTTATTTTACTGTGTAAATATACTACGGTTCCTCGAGAAAGTGTCCTCCAAGTGGCGCGCAGGGATGAGCGCTAGAAGTTTTCGAGCTCGCCACGGCGTAGCTCCGTTCACTTAACACCTGCCGCAAGTCGCGGCTTTCACTGCATTCAAGTTGATCGAAAAGAGATTTCTCTGCCCGTGAAGCATCACTTCCAGCTGAGTGACTATCCGCGCTACACAGATTAATTCATGACGGCAATTGCAGCCGTACGCGAACAGCACAAACAGAAAAACAAACACTGCAATAGAAATACGAGCTACGACGTGCCGTGCGACGAAACAAACTCATGGCTTCGAACCGCATTGGAGTGGCTTGATTTATTGGCTTCCAAATAATTACGGCATGATCGTGCGTTTACTTTTTAATAAGAGATTCATCCCCTGAGCCATTCAAAATACTCTCAGAGGTATGATATTGCTGAAAAAAAGTCACCATGCTGGGAATATTTTTTATTGCTTACGCAGTCACCGAGAAATTCCGTACGTTCAAAACGACCAGTATAAAAGACGGAAATGCAGAGCTCGGGTGTAGTGGTTGGGGATTGGTGTGCCGTTGTATGTGTATGCGCTTAAATGTATGTTCACCTGATGCTTGTAGTATGCGTAATGTGTCTACGGTGTCTACATGTGTCTATAATAGAGGTTCCCGAAGGGTAATGGTGGCCTGAGAATCTAAAAATATTTTTTGTAGAACGTTAATTGGGCGGTACCTAGCGCCACCTAGACTAGCTTCTTGCTATTACTCTGCTTGACCCTGCCATCTGGTGGCAAGCGATTTAAGTTCTTTCACGCTACGCGATAAACAGCGGCTTCGAGTTTGTTCTTTTGAGAGCGGAATTTGGTTTCGCGGATTGGTTAGCCATTCCTCCGTGATGTGCGGTTGACGAAGGAATTGTGACTCAAGGAACAGCAAAGGTAAGACGTAAAGTGCGCGAAGTAACAGGGTATCGGTTGTCTCCGTTTAACATCGCAGTGCTGACGACGAGAAGACTGAGTAACTGCTTTCGAAACTTTCGAAACGCAAGTTTTTGTACCTGCGGGGGGAACCTGGCTTCGGAAATAAACACAATTCGCGGAAAGCTCGTGTTACGCTTTTATTTACTGCTCCTCTCGTCTCGTACAAGAGACGTAGCGTCCTCGTTAAGCCTTATTTAGCTCGATTTGCTCGATTCAGGGCCGCCATAATGAGATGCAGGCGACGGAGGAACTATTTGCTCCCCTGCTTCAGGGACAAAAGTTTCTCCTTTTCTAAAGGAACATAGGTTACAAGGCCGTTCCTCCCCGTATGGAGGAGTATCGATACCCTTTTTTCTAAGAGTGTACGAATCGGCACAGCACCTCATTGATGCGATAAACAGTGCGTAACAAGCTACACTCAAACTCCCTTCCTCAGAAATGCTGCTTCGTCATAGCCCTTACATCAAACTTGTAGCGTTGCAGTTCCATCACAGTGGATATATATTGATCAATGATCACTTTCACACATGCGCGGATTTGGTGGAAAGACCGTGTATACCTCCGTCATCGTGGCAGACCGTGAAGTAATATCATATCCACATAATCACATTTTTACGTATTGCGATATCACAGAAGCAGAACACGTTGGTGATGTGAAAGCCCTACTTCTGATAGTCGTACCTTACGTAATGACCAATCGAAATGAGATGATATCGTATTCATTCAATTTGTTACAATATAAGGTGATCGTAAAGGAAGTCAACATCATTTGTCTTGAGCTCGTTGGTGGGGAAGGAACTTACATTATATTTCTAGATGGATCCGGTCGTAAAGTTTGTACCGTGCTGACATGATGTCCGTGTTCCGTCGGGCATCACCTCGTAGTTCAGATCCCCGAGTCGACGAAGCACTTTGTAGGGTCCGAAATAGCGGTTCAGGAGTTTCTCGCTTAGACCGCGTCGTCGTATTGGGGTCCGAACCTACACACGGCCTCCGGGCTTGAAGGGAACGTCGATCCGGCAATGGTTGACCGGGTAGCGCCGACACGTTGTTGATCTTGAATTCGGAGTCAGGTGAGTTGGCGAACTTCTTCGGCTCGTTGAGCAACCACCTGGGTGTCGAGGCTCTCATCGTCACCTGGTGCGTGGGGCAGCATCGCGTCGAGCATTTTCGATACCTTTCTGCCATACACTACTAGCTGAAATGGGGTGTACTCCTGTGGTCTCTTGTACAGCCGTGTTGTAAGCAAACATGACGTAGGGTAACACTTCGTCCCAAGTCTTGTGCTCTACGTTTCGTTTTGATAGTTTTGTTTAGCCATTCCTTTAGTCCATTTTTCTACGGATGGTACGCAGTGGTTCGACGGTGGCCGGTGCCATTGAGACGAAGGATCTCTTGCATCAGCTGGGCCATGAACGATGATCCACGGTCTCTAATGAGGACTTTGGGGGCGCCGGGCCGGAGGACAATGGACTCGATAAAAAACTTGGAGACTTTAACAGCCATACCTGATGGAAGGGCTTTCGCCTCGGCGCACTGTGTGAGATACTCTGTGGCGATGATTATCCAGCGGTTTCACGACTTTGACGGCGGAAATGGGACAAGTAAATTCATTCCGATCTGCTGGAACGGCGTGGACGGGGGAGCAATCGGATGCAGAAGTCCCGGCGGCTTCGTCGGCGATTTCTTGCGTCGCGGATACTCGTGGCAATGTCGAGTGGAGAGGTGAACGGTTTTCGGTAGCCTCGACAAGTAGTACTTTTCTCGAATCCTGGCGAGCGTCCTGCTGTAGCCAAGGTGTAGAGCCGTTGGGTCGTCATCGCATCCTTGGAAGATTTCTTCTCGAAGGCTAGAAGGAATAACCAAGAGCCGTGCTGTGCTGTTGTTGACGAAGTTCTCTTTGTACAGTACCCCTTGCCGTAAGGAGAAAGTAGGCAGGATTCGTAAGAAAGCACGAGGAACCGTACTCGCTTGTCTCTCTAGGTGCTCAATGAGCGCTCGCAGTTCAGGGTCCTCTCGTTCGAGTGCTGCCATATCGCTGACAACAAGAGCGCCGAGGAAACACACATCGTCTTCGTCTTTGGTGCAGGCAGAGCCGGCCTTGATTGGGAGACTTAACAGGCAGTCGGCGTCACTGCGCTTCCGGCCGGACTTGTACACCACGGTCATGTATTCCTGAAGTCGTAGGTTCCACCGGGTGAGGCGCCCGGAGGGGTCCTTTAGATTCGCGAGCCAGCAGAAGGAGTGGTGGTCCGCGAACACGCGAAAAACACTTCCATACAAATAAGGGTGGAACTTCGTCATTACCCAGACGACAGCAAGGTACTCCTTTTTAGATGTTGAGTAGCTCTTCTCCGCCTTAGACGGCGCTCTGCCCCATCCTGCCTTTTGACTAGTACCGCGCCAAGTCCGGTGTTACTGGCGTCCGTGTGAATCTCTGTTACAGCGAACTGATCGAAATGGCCAAGAATTGGGGCATCTGGAACCTTCGTTTGAGCTCATCAAATGACCGCTAGTGTTCTTTTGTTCATTCAAACTCTACGGCGACCTTCGTGAGGTGCGTCAGTGGTGCGGACAGCTTGGCGAAGTTCGGAACAAACCGTCTGTAGTAGGCACAAAGTCTGAGAAATCTTCTAACGGCCCTTTTGTCAGAAGGCGGTGTAAAATACGCTACGGCGCGGGCATTCTCGGGGTCGCGGAGAACACCTTTTTGTTCACGACGTGACCAAGGAACTTTAGTTCACCATAGGCGAACCGACACTTCGTTGGCTTGAGTGACAGGCCGGTGGTCTTGATGGCTTGGAGCACGGCTCAAAGTCGTTTCAGGTGTTCGTCGAAGTCCCGTGAAAATATCACGACATCGTCCAGGTAGACGATGCAGCTCTGTTATATCATACCTATCAGCACGGTCTCCACGACTACGCTGGAAGGTGGCTGGTTCTGTACAAAGTCCGAATGGGATCACTTTGAATTCGTAGAGTCTGTCGGGAGTGACGAAGGCAGTTTTCTCAGCGGTCGCGTTCGTCGACTTCAATTTTACAGTAACCAGTCATCAGGTCTATTGACGAAAAATATCGGGAGTGGCGCAGTCGGTCTAACGTATCGTCGATGCGGGGGAGCGGATAGCCGTCCTTCTTAGTCGCAGCGTTCAGTTGACGATAGTCCACGCAGAACCTTAGGGTTCCGTCTTTTTCTTTACATGGACGACTGGGGACGCCCACGGACGTTTTGAGGGTTGAATGATGCCGTCGTCGATCATTTCCTGGAGTTGATCTTGAATCACCTTCCTTTCCTTTAAGGAGACATGATACGGCGACTGGTGGACAAGGAGCGCGTCGTCGTCGGTAACAATGCAATATTTCGCCATTCGTGTTTGGCGAAGTTTCGACGTTGTGGCAAAGCAGTCACTGTGTTCGGCAAGGAGATCAGCCACTTGCCGGTGCTTAGGAGCTGGGAGCTCGGGGTCGAGGTCAAGCTGTGGTGGCGACGTACTCTTCTGCTGTGACAACGAGGTTTCCTCAGAGATTGCCGTGGCCACGGCTGGCGCTTGAAGCTCCTCGACGTGGCCCACGATGGTACCCTTTGTCAGATGCTGCGGCTGCTCTCGAAAGTTTGTCACGAGAACAGTTGTACGTCCTTCTTGGATATTTGTTACGCCTCATGCGACTCCAATTCTCTTTTCAAGCGGCAGTGGGACGCTGCCTTCCATAACAGCTTCACCGTGCATGGCTGTATCGTTTATGACGGTTACAAAAACACACGACCGCGGCTTCATGTTCACATGGTCGGCAATACCTCGAACCAGAGTTGACGTCGTGTTGGTCTCCACCGGCGAAAGAACAGACTTTCGCAGTGTCAGCTGGGTTGCCCCGAGGTTGATGACGGCGCCATACTCGCAGAGAAAGTCCATCCCGAGGTTAACGTTCCTCGCACAGTCTTGCACAACGACGAACTTCACAGGGCACGTCTCACCGTGGATCTCAACGCGAGCAGTGCATCTCTAGACTGGTGTAATTAGGTGCCCTCCGGCGGTTTGTCTTTAAGGTCCCTCCCACGGCGTCGTGACTTTTGAAGGTGGCGAGGGGGCCTCCCACTCAAGACTGAGTAGTCTGCTCCGGTGTCCACGAGTGCCGATGCGACGTGGACGTCGATAGCAACGTTTTAGTTGTTGAGCACCGTTGCAGAGGTGTCGGTGTGATGCTCCGAGCGGACGTCCTGGACTTCTTCCTGGCGTTGAAGATACTGCGGCATCAGAGGGCCTCGTTGGGGTGGCGCCGTGGCCTGGCGGTTGACTTGCGGCGATCGTTGCGCTATGGTGGTGTAGCTTAAAGTCGGTTCCTCTGGCGTCGTCGTGTTGATCTAAACTTCAGGTTGGAAGGCTCGATGAACCTCCTCCTGGACGACCTCGGCGAGCGACAGTGAGGACAGGCGATTCGCAGCCTGGAGCATCTTGCGAAGTTCTTCCAGGACGACTTCACGGGTGATGTCACGGATGCCGGAGGGGGGGGGGGGGGTCGGTGCCAAGGTCGGATCCAGATGTCGGCAGAGTAGTTACACCAGGGCGGTATGTCTGGCGCGTGGTAGTGGGGCCCGATCCATATTTGTCACCTCCGTGATGAGCTCGTCGACTGTTGTCGGGAGGTTGCAAATAAGACCACCGAATATCTCGCTCTTCACACTACTCATCAGGTTGCGCAGCTTCTTCTCCTCGGCAGCCTGAGGGTCGGCGTGGGCGCTCAGGCGAAGAACATCCTCGACAAAACTGATGATGCTCTCATTTGTGCTTTGGGTCCTTGTTGGAAGGATGTTTTCGGCCCTCTCGCGTCGGTGTTGGCTGATAAACGTCTTCAGTTCTGGCTTACCACCTTCCATGAAGTTAAAAAAGCCTCGTGGTTCTCTAGCCAGTACCTCGCAGTCTCTTCTAGAGAGAAGTAGATGTTTTGCAAGAACTGGTCAGCTGTCCAGCCGTTATGGCGGGCCAGACATTCATACTGTTGCAGGCAGTCCTCGATGTCCTCGTGGATCTCCCCGTGGAAAGATGTCGTAGTCCGGGGCACGACGGGCAGGTATATGACGACAGAAGCGGCCGGGGTCTGCGACTGGTTAACCATCGTCATCTTCTTAGGCTTTGGCTTGTCCAGCAGCAAACCAAATTCAGGAGCCTGTTCCTGGGTGCGGCGGCTGGCCCGAGTTTCGAGTTCCTCGTAGAGTGGTCTTCTCAGCCGGCTTGAAATTGGACTTGCAGTGCGGGCCCTCGAAGGGCTACGCTGCACGGACATGCGTTACCCCGCAACTTCAACAAAATATCACGAATGACAAGGTGACGAAACGAAGAATAACTGAGGAAACTCAAATGTTTAATGGGACAAACCCTTGCCCAAAACAAAAAAGGAAACAGAAGATAACAACAGAGTGTCGCGGGGGTCAAAGTCGGCGTAACAGCAGGATCGAACGCTGGGGCGAGACTGACTCCGGCTTGCCACGCGGAGCACCTTTTGTAACCACGTGGGTTTCTTAAACATTCGGCCTAGAACATTCGGCGCGTAGAACATTCGTAACTCGATCAGAGAAAAAAGTTCTCGAATTTGCGAGAACACCAAGTAGAAATAATAAATAAATGAACATTCCGTTCTCTCCAATCGAACCCAGATCCTCCGCGCGAGAGCCAAGCACGGTAACCATTCGGCCACGAACGCGCTCGCTCTGCGACGCGCGTGGCAATATCGTTTCGATTTTGCGAGATGTTGATTTATTGCAAGCACCATGCGAGACAAAGGGCTGTCGGCGGATTTCGGTGTGAGCTTCCGATGATTGAAGTACAATAAATACTGAGTACTCTACTGTTTTCTATTTTTTTTTAAACATACAGTGTACCTTATGTCTTCGTCAAAGCAAGGGCGGAGAGCTGTAGGAGTGAGGAATTGTGGTCCTGGCGGTATTCTTTACGAGAGACCAACGGAAAAACATACTTCGCTTCCATCAGTTATAAGCAGATATAACTTATGGTATCGCTAGTTAGTGTTACGTTGATAGACGTGCTGCGCTGCGAAGTTAAACGCATGACCAAAAAGTGAAAGGAAACGGATGATTTACATTGAGATGAGGAGAAACACGACGGTGTGAGCTTCCTATGCTTCTATCACGTCTATCAATGTACAACCAACTAGCCCAATCCCAAGTCCAAGCTTTATTAGTGTTACGTGTTTGTAGGTGGCTGGACGCGCAATGATCGTGACTCTGGCGTCCCCTCGCAGGCATATGCTCGTTTGCCAAGGTGATCCTGTCTATGGAGACCGGCACCATACCGGGAAACCTGCACTTCAACGAGCCAAACCCGGGCATCCCGTCGTTGAACGACGGCAGCATTCGGGTGGTGGACCGCCACACACCCTTCCCGGGAGGCCTGGTCGGGGTCAACTGCTTCGGCGTTGGAGGCACCAACGTGCACATCATCCTGGAGGCCAACCCGGGCCCCCACGTGGACTCTTTGCCCCGGGAAAAGCCCCAGCTTCCCCGGCTGGTGCTGCTCGCAGGGAGGACCCAGGAGTCGCTCACTGTGAGGTTTCACGACGTCCGTTCTTCGGGGAGATTTTGGGGCGTCTTGGGCTGCGACGAAGGTGTCCACCGACCTGAATAACCTGAAAAACTTGAAATCAATGGCGTTGCCAGAAAGTGCTTTTGGCGGAAGAGCGACTATTCCGCTCCGCAGGGCCGCCTCGGCCAGGGGACTGAAGACGAGAACAGGGTACGGTAAATCGTAAGTTCTGACATCGTTGATCCCAAGAAGAATCGAAGAAAGAGAGAACGAAAAGCGAAGAAAGAGAGCGGACGATAGGTTAGGTGCATTCGTTTCGCCACGATTTATTGAAGGTATTCGAGCGCTCGTTAGCATAATTTATTTTTATACAATCCACAATGTTTTTATGCAAGCTAGTAAACAGCAAGGTGCAGTCCTTGGAAGAGACGTTGTGCTGCTTCCTTGTGTGTACTAAAGCGTTGCCAGTAATATGGTCCTATAGGGACTGCCGATGTCCATGTCTGTCATTCCGAAGTGGCCGGAATTCCCGGGACGTTTTGCTCTGGATTATTTTGAACTCTGGTGCCCGGGGCTCTTGCATAGACGAGAATGCTCACGGCAGACCCATGTCCTCTCGCAGGCCACCCTGGACCGGCTGGAGGCGGACGGACCCCTGCCGGACCCAGCCTACGCCCTGCTCAACCGGGTTGGGCAGCCCAGTGTCAGCCAGTTCCCGTTCCGCGGCTACTCCGTGGTGGCCGTGGACGGCTACCGCGAACCCATCAATGGGATCGAGGTGGGTCCTAGCCTTCCTCCAGTTCCCGTGGCCCGAGCGCCACAGCCCTTGCACTATTGCGTCGAGGGCGGCGTTCTTCAACGAACGCGTATATCTCACTTTCCTCACGATTGTGGCTAGTACCGAATGGGCAATGCAATACCATTAGATTTTGTGGGACTAGAGCCCAATCTCGAGCTGAAATTTCTTTTCCTTGGACTGGGGTCGTCGCAGGTTGTGTTTTTGTAAAAATAGACACACGCATCAGGCCTGTGCAGAAGGCCTGTTCACAAGGCGTGTTCTGCAGGGCATGTGCAAGTCATGTGCAAAGCTTGTATAAGACCTGTGCCAGACAAGTGCATGGCATGTAGAAGCTATGTGCCAGGAATGCACAAGTAATTATAAAGGCATCTCCAAGAGCCTAGTCAGAGGCTTCCATTGTACAGTGGTAGCTGTTTTTGCCCTTCCATGCAAAAGGTGTTTATATACGAACGCAAAAACGCACTGTACAGCAGAGGCACTGCTCTCGCTCTCCTCGTCGTTCCTCACAGAAGGCAAGGCTCTCTCTCGCCTGCCCCCCCCCCCCCTCCGCTCTACCCTCCCTTCTTCCTTGTTAGCCCCCGCTGTTCCAAAGAACCCACGGGATCCCTAAGAGAGCGCTCCTCGCTTCCCCGTCGTTCTACTACGCCCACATATCCTTCCGCAACGCCCTCTCTTCCTCCCTCCACCCCTCCGGCAGCTACTGCTGCAAAATACCCACGAGGTCGCGCTTTCCGGACACGCTCCCTGACCTCCTCATTGCCGCCGCCCAGGTTCCATTATCGCGTCTCCCGCAACTCCACGGAACAGTTTGCATACATACTTTCGCTTCTTCCACCGCAGGTGCAGTCATGGGCGCTCCCGTTTTAAAAAAGCGTTTCAGCCACAAAAACAAACACAAAAAACACGTGTCTGTGTCCTCCAATACATATAATATCTCGCGCAATCTTTCCATAAAAGAACATATCTCCTCACACACGGCTCCTCTATCACTTGCACTGAAGGCGAATAACCCATGGCAAACATAGAATACAGCGCACTGGCTGAAAGCGAATCTCCTTCAACGTGCCTTTCCACAATGCTGCGCTGTCAATCGCACAGTGTAGACTTTGCGTAGTCGTCTGCCATTCCTTTTTTGTCCGCTATCGCACCCGAGCTATGTGTGCGTCCTGACTGTTGCTCCTTTCTCCCACGGTACAGCGTGCCCCGTCTGAGAAGCGGCCGCTGTGGTTTGTCTTCACGGGAATGGGCTGCCAGTGGAACGGCATGGCCCGCCAGATGATGCAGTTCGACGTGTTTGCCGACTCCATCCGGCGCTCCCACGAGCTCCTGGTGCCCTTCGGCATTGACCTCGTAGACCTGATCACCAGCGACATCGCCAAAAACCAGACGATGGTGTCTCCCTTTGTCTCCATCACCGCCGTGCAGGTGAGCAGCGGAGAGGGCCCAAATTTAAAATGGAGCTCGGGCGGTTTTTCTCTAGCGACCAAAATTAAACAAATTTTCAGAATACCCAGATTTAACTTTTTTCTGTGTGCTCTTTATTATCTATAAATTCGGAATAGCTATTGAGAAAATGGCAAAAGAAGGTGATTTTAAATTCAACATTCAAATTTTTCCCCATTCTCGTGTGTGCTAAAGTCGGTTTCGTTCGATTTTCAATTTACATTTTTACAGCTGAGCTGTTAAGGGTTAGTTTCCCCAGTTTCGTGTCCGTCACCAAAGAGATGTCGACACGAAACTCTGGACAGCTACCGTCATCTACGAGCGACGGAGGAAACCAGACAACCTGCTTGTCGGTTGTCTGGTTGACGCCGTCGCTTATAGATGGCGGCAACCTTTCCACTCTGGTGAAAACCAGAGTGGAAAGGCTGAATTTCTCTATGCGTCGTCCTAGAAGTCGCCCTCGAGGTTTTCCTAGAAGTCGTCCTTGAGGTCGTCCTAGACATCGTTCGTCCTTAAGGTCGTCCTTGAGGTCGTCCGAGCGGTTTTAGTCCTAGAAGTCATCCTTGAGGTCGTCCGAGAGGTTTTAGTTCTAGAAGTCATCCTTGAGGTCGTCCTAGACGAGGTCGTCCTCGAGGTTGTCCTCGAGGTCGTCCTAGAAGTCGTTCTTGAGCTAGTCCTAGACGTTGCCCTCGAAGTCGTCCTAGAAGTCGTCCTAGACATCCTTGAGGTCCTGTTAGACGTCGTCTTTGAGGTCTTTCTAGGCGTCGTTCTTGAGGTCGTCCTGGACGTCGTTCTTGAGGTCGTCCTAGGCGTCGTCCTCGAGGTCGTTCGAAAAGTCGTCCTTGAGGCCGTCCTAGACGTCGTCCTTGAGGGCGTCTTAGACGTCGTCCTCTAAGCGTTGTTTTGAGGTCAACCAAGAAGTCGTCCTTGAGGTCGTCTCACCGTAGTACAGCTTCGCCGGTCTTCCTTCTTCACCAGAGTGGAAAGGCTGAAATTTTTGTTTGCACCCGTGTAGGCTGGTGCAGGTAAATCGATCGAGTCTGTGGCCAACGCGCCACTAAGTGATCTCTAGACAAAGAAGAGAAGGTCGAAGCTCGAGGGGATTAGAATAAAAGCCCAGTTGAATTTCGGACATCGACCTGGTGTGGCGTCTCTACAGATTTGGTGACCCGGACGTAATCAACGGAACTACTTTATCATGACCGATGACGGACAACCGGGCACTAGCGGCACGACCACCCGCCAACCTGGTAAAACCGGTTCACTCAGCCTTCAACCACACGTCGACATTGACGAAGCAACCGGGACTACAGTGACCGTAACTCTATCTCTGCGGTTACCACCACTCTGGCCAAAAAACCCGCAAGTTTGGTTTACCGAAGTGGAGGCGCACTTCCATCTGCGAAATGTCACTACGCAGATAGCCCGTTTTTACCATGTCGTCGCCAGCCTACCACCCCAGGTCGCAGACGAAATTGATGACGTGATCTCGCAAACACCATCCGACGACGCGTACGACCATCGAAAATCTGTCCTTCTGGCTCGGACAATGGCAACCGAGCGCTCACGGATCCAACAGCTGCTGACCGCACAAGAGCTTGGGGATCGCCGGCTGTCACAGCTCCTCCATCAGATGCGTCAAGTGCTCGGCTCGCATAACCACGACGGTCATTACGCAATTCTGCGTGAGCTCTTCTTCCAAAAGCTACCAGAAGGCATGAGAATAATCCTAGCCGCTGCCGACGACATGTCGCTGGATCGTCTAGCGATACTAGCAGACCGAACCGGTGACTACTCCGCGCCCGCTGTTCGTGCAGTGACAGCGCTTGCTTCACAACCATGGGAAACGGCCGCTGCAAAATGTAATAAAAAATTGAGCAGTTGGCTGCTGCCATCGCCACCTTCGGACCTGCCCAGGACCGACCAGATCGATCAAGGCCGCGCAGTTCTTCTCGTGGCCGATCGCCCTCTCGCCGCACTACCAACTGGTGACCGGTCCATCTGCTGGTACCATCGCACCTTTGGTGACCAAGCAAGACGCTGCACCCTTTCCTGTTAATGAACGGTAAATGCCGAGGCCCGACACTAACGGCGGCGAGTGATCCCGGCCAGCCCAACAGCCGCCTGTTCTATGTTCGTGACGCTCTCTCAAGCATCCTGTTCCTCGTGGATACTTGCGCAGAGGTTAGCGTGTTACCTGCTTCCCCCGCTGACCGCAAGCTGCAATCGACTAAACCTTCTCTTCGGGCAGTCAACTGCTCCGCAATAGCACATATGGTCAACGTTTCCTGACTATTAACATTGGACTCAGGCGGGCTTTCAGATGGGTATTCGTCATCGCGAACCTACAACAGGCCATTATAGGCACTGATTTCCTGGATCAATTCGGAATTACAGTTCATATTAGCAACCGCACACTGACTGACGCCACCACAACTTTGTCTGTTCAAGGTATTATATGTAACCTGACAGTTTCCCAAATGCGACGTTCTCCGGCTCCATCATTGTATGAAGCCACCCTTGTCCAGTTCTCACCTATCACAAAACCATGTAACATGGAGTCTCCTGTAAAACATGGAGTCATGCACCATTTAACCACCACAGGTGCGCCCGTGTCTGCGCGACCTCGACGACTCGCTGGTGAGAGTCTGCAGATCGATAGGAGAGAGTTCGAACACATGTTACAGTTAGGTACCATCCGGCCATCTTCTAGCAACTGGGCATCACCACTTCACATGGTCCCCAAAAAAGATCCAAATGACTGGCGCCCATGAGGAGACTATCGGCCCTCAATGTTTCCACAGTACCCGACCGATATCCTCTCCAACATATAAAGGGTTTTTCTGCTAACACCTCTGGAATCGTGATTTATTCCAAGATAGACTTAGTCAAGGCGCACCATCAAGTAACTGTGGCGCCCAGTGATATCCCCAAAACAGCAATCACCACCCCATTCGGCCTTTTCGAGTATATCAGAATACCCTTCGGTCTGAGGAATTCGGCGCAGACATTTCAAAGGTTCATTGACGAAGTAACCAGAGGGCTCCATTTCATATTCACCTATGTCGACGACGTACTCATAGCCAGTTCAATCCCGGCTGAGCACGAACGACACCTCCATCTGCTCTTCGATCGACTTCAAAAAGCTGGCATTGTCGTCAACCCGAGCAAATGCCGATTCGGGGTCAACGACTTTGAATTTTCAGGTCACCGCGTCACGCCCCAGGGAATCTTGCCTCTTCCAGAAAAAATGACAGCAATTCGTGAATTTCTTCGCCCCACTTCTCTCCGAAAACTTCAGGACTTTGTGGGCCTGGTCAACTTCCACCGCAGGTTTATACCTAACTGCGCCGGCCTCCTGCAACCACTAGCGGATATTCTGATGACCACAAAGGACCCCAAGCGCCACTACCATAGAGCGAACACGCTGGATGAGCATTTCCATCGGTAAGAGACGCTCTGGCAAGTGTAACGCTTCTCGTTCATCCGCGGCCAGACGCTAACACTCGTGTTTTAACTGATGCGTCAGAGTCTGCTGTAGGCGCGGTGCCACAGCAATATCTGGACCTCGACTGGAAGCCCATGGGGTTTTTCTTCCAGAAGTTAGAAGCAGCAGAAACACGCTACAGTACATTCGGGCGAGAACTGCTAGCCATATACCTGACTGTGAGGCATTACCGATACTTTCTCGAAGGAATACAGTTCTATGTCCTAATTGACCACAAGCCGGTGACGTCTGCCTTTAAAAGTAACCACAACGCTTATTCTGCACGGGAAATTCGACACGTAGCATTCATCTCAGAATATACCGCCGACCTCTATCATATCAAGGGACAAGATAACGCAGCGGCTGATGCCATGTCACGTGTCGGAGCTATGTCCACGCCCTGTGTAGATCTCGACCTGAAGACATTGACTGCAGCGCCAAAGGAAAAATCTGAACTTCAACATCTCCGAGACACATCCACGTCTTTACAGCTGAAAGAGATACTCTTCCCACAGTATCCGACAAAAGTCATCTGCGACATACCCATGGGGACCAACCGACCTTAAATTCATCCCAAATTAGGTCGACAAATTATCGAACAACTCCATGGCCTCAGCCACCCGGGCGTTCGAGCTACACAACGCCTCATCGGTGCACGTTACGTGTGGCCACGGATGAACGCTGACGTTCGAGATTGGACGGAACATTGTCTCTCGTGCCAACGATCAAAAGTTATTCGACATACCAACATACCCCTGATGTTATTTCGCACCCCAGGGGCCCACTTCGATCATGTCCACGTTGACATTGTGGGCCCTCTTCCATTCCGAGGTTTTACCTACA
The DNA here is from genome assembly GCA_013358835.2 of Ixodes persulcatus. Lineage (NCBI taxonomy): Eukaryota > Metazoa > Arthropoda > Arachnida > Ixodida > Ixodidae > Ixodes > Ixodes persulcatus. Next base: position 133,436 of record JABSTQ010010871.1, on the reverse strand, counting down.
TTCTAAAATGTATCGACCACTACACTCGTTGGCCGGAAGCAGCACCTATTCCAGACATTACGGCACAGACAGTCGCGGTGACTTTTGTTAACATATGGGTCAGCCGTACCGGGTGTACATCCATTGTCACAACAGACAAAGGTCAACAGTTCCAGTCCGCTTTATTCTCATCGTTAACACTCTTGCTAGGAACTCACCACATCCATAAAACGGCTTACCACCCCTCTGCCAACGGCATGGTGGAACACCTCGCCATCGTAGCACGTGAAGGCCGAGCTAACTGGGTAGACCACATATTCATAATGCTCCTAAGTTTACGCTATTCTTTCGAAGAGGATCTCAACTCTACATCAGCAGAGCTGGTGTGTGGCTCACCATTACGTCCACCGGGCGAGTTCTTTATTCCCACACCGGACCATGGCAACGCCCCTTCTCTTTATCATTATCTCGATGAGTTACGAAACTTCATTCGTCTATTGCAACCTGTGCCACCACGCCAACCAGCTCATGAAGAGGTTTTCACCAGCCAAAACCTTACGACTTCTACCCATGCATTCTTACGCAAGGAAGGAATCAAGAAGGGCCTCACTCCACCTTACAACGGCCCCTACAAGGTTCTGGTGTGGACTTCCAAAACATTCAAGCTGGACATCAACGGTCACGAAGAAGTTGTAGCGGCCGACCGCATAAAACCTGCGTTTATGGATAGCGCTGGCCCCACACTCCTCAACAGCGTAGCACTTTTTCGTGGTCAATCGATCAAGCATGTTTCGTGGCATTTATAGCATCGCTTCTACAGCTCGCAACTTTGGGACTTCATCGTTCATAGCCCACGACTTGGATTCCCGCCGAACACCATGCGCACATCACTCGCAGTGCCTTAGCCAGAGTTGTCGTTTCTTTTTCAGAATACAAGCCTATTAGCCTTGATTCCTAGGGGGGGGGGGGGGGGGGAGGAATCCTGTGGCCACGCGCCACTAAGATTTCTAGAAAAACAAAAGAAGGTCGAAGCGCGAGGGGATGAGAATAAAAGCCCAGTTGGATTTCGAAAATCGACCGGGTCGGGCGTCTCTATAGTCCAGCCCATGTTTTAGTGTTTTTTCGCAAGTCAATCTGTATTGCTGGAATAAGTTTACAAGCAGCGTTTGTTTCACATCATCAAACATTTTGTAACATGCCGGGGAAAATGTTTCTACTGCACTCATATTGCCCCATTTTACATCTAGCATCACCTTTTGAGTCTTGCTTCCAGGTCAAATTTGAAACTTCAACATCTTAGAAAAAAAAGTGATTGTAAACACCCCCCCCCCCCCCCCCCAAATTGTCTCTAGAGCAACTCTTTTGTTATGGAGAGGACAACTCACACCAACGTTTTGGGGAAGAAAGGTTTTGTTTTTCTTGAAATGGCGAATATTAGGTGAACCAAATAGACCGGGGCCACACTTTGCCGGTAACGTCGCATTCGTCCCTCACATCAAAATGTCCCCCAAGCCCGACTCATTTCACCACTGGCCGGAGTACAGCTGCACCAGGGAGGTAAAGACGTGAGCAGAGCATGACAAATCGTAAGCGCCGACATATGTGTTTCCGTGAGAAATAGAGAGAAAGAGAGTGGCGGAAATGTGAAGAAAGAAAGGAGACGATAGGTTAAGCGTGTTCGTTTTGCCACGACGAGTTGTTCGAGTGCTTGTCATCTCTATTTATTTTTGTACAATACACGATGCCAGTGTTATCATGGTAAATAAATCTAGAACCCTTGAACAGACCTTGCAAGTGGCGTTTTGCCGCCGCACCGTGTACACTGAAGCGTCCCCAGCAATATGAGCCCACTGCGAACACCGATGTCGGCGTCTGCGCCCCTCCGTTCCGAAGCGACCGAAATACGTGGGTCCTTTCCCTCCAGTCAAATATACAACAGCTGTATGAGCCTCACGCGTCTGTTTTCCCTCTTCTCGGGCGTGGTTGGCAGGACGGGGGACGTTGCGCTTCCCCGCAGGTGGCGCTGGTGTCCATGCTGAAGGCGGCGGGGGTGGAGCCGAACGGCATGGTGGGTCACTCGATGGGCGAGATCGGATGCGGTTTTGCTGACGGGGCCTTGACGGCCGAGCAGACGGTGCTGTGCGCCTATTGGCGGGGACGCTGCGCCGAGCTGGGCAACCTGCCCAAGGGGGCCATGGCTGCCGTCGGTCAGTCTTCTCTTCTCTGCGCGGGTCGTTGTCTCCAGCTTGTCCCGTCTGGACATGGGGTCTGCTGTCGAGGCTGCTAACAACCTCCTTAAGACTTAATACTCTAATACCTCGTTAGTAATGTGCAAATAGTAGATTTCGAGTTCGAAGCGAATTCGAAGCAAAAAGTGGTTTTGGTCGATTATTTTCTAGTTGAATGTCGAATAGTTTCTCCGAGCCTTTCACAACCGTGCACCATGCCTAAACGAAAATTCAGCTGAACCCGTGAGGGTAGTTCCCAAACTTCCACTTGTCCACTAATAAGCTTAGTTAATTTTAGTATAGCCATATTTCTGAACGGTGATATATGTAAACAACTCAATTCTTGCAGCTATCCTAATCGAGGGGGTTTATAAATCTGCTTGCTACGGGCAAATATTCTTTGTTCAGTATGAAATTTGACAAGAAAACAACAAAACAAGCACGAATGATGAGAGCATGCATGGCAGCAGCAAAGCAGATGCTTTCAAATTATATTTTATATAAAAAAGGTTATCTTTGCAAACCAATTTTACTGAGAAATTCACTCGAGCCACTCTAAAGAGCCCAGAAAGCACCTGAGAGTGGAGCCCTTCTGATGGCATCAATTCATTAACATTGAGCTACAGCAGACTGGCGGTGAATGTCGGCAAAGGAAAATGGCAATTACTCGAGAGCTGTTTTGTCAATGTTACCCGAGAGCGCCGTCATGTTTGTGACAATGTTACCCGAGAGCGCCGTCATGTTTGTGACAACCTGCATGCTGTCAAATGTTTATCGCAACAATCACTAAAATATTGCACTGCACTCCTGCAATGCAACGTCTGTGAAAAAAGATAGCATTGTGGAAGAAATTCAAACGGTACTATAGCTGCTAGAAGTGGGCTGCCCCAACACTAGTATTGACTTCGTGGTCTATTGCGCGCTACCTCAGACTTCTGAATTCCGTGCTGAAATTGTCGTGCTTTGCAAATGGAAGTTGCTATGTTGAGGTAACTTTGTCAATACACATTGTATGTTCTCAACCAACCAAGGATCGTGATCTTTACGGAGCCGTGCTGGACACGACCAGCGATCTTTTGCCCTAACCGGCGGGACGTGTGTCCGGCCTCCCCCAGGCCTGACCTGGGAGCAGGCGAAGCAGCGTTGCCGCAACGGAGTGATCCCGGCCTGCCACAACGCGGAGGACTGGGTAACGGTGTCTGGCCCGGCCGAGGCGGTGGCGGAGCTGGTGGCACAGCTCAAGGCAGAGAATGTGTTTGTACGGGAGGTGAATAGCCTGGACGTGGCTTTCCACAGCCGCTACGTGCAGCCCGTTGGGCCGGCCCTGCATGAAGCCCTTGAGAAGGTGGGGCCCGTTCTCCTTTGCTCGCTCCCACGCACACCCCCTGCCGTTCCCGAGAATTCTCGTTTCCTGGGTTTATTTTTGTGTCTCGCGATATCCGCGCTTTTTGGCAAGTGGAAATCTGTCTAGGGAAATTCTGTTTCTTTTCTTTCTTCGTTATTCCAGAACGGTGAATCTTTTCCGTTCAACCTCGCGCTCCATGGCAAACACGCAGAGGCCTGTAACTTATAAATTAATTTTGAATCCGAAGACTGTGAAAACAAGGAAGTTGCGGTTCGCGGTTCTGAATGAACTGCAACTTCCTCCTTAACGCCGAGTGGCCGTCAAAAAAGAGTGTGCTCAGGTTGCGAAGTCGAGGTATGAAGCGAAAAATAGGGACTCTGACCAAAACTTTAGTAAACATTTTCCCGATGTTTCGGGACCACTTCGGCCCCTTGTTCACGGGTGAGTGACAAAAAGAACAAGCGTCGCTTAAATGCACATACGGATGTACGGAGCTTTGCTCACGTCACGCTGTCCCGAGTTGTAACTGCTGGGCAGGGAGCCTGAAGGACGATTCACGTTCCTTTTTGTGTGTTGGATGAACCAAGACTCGACGAAAGGCCGCTTTCACCCATTCCTCTCCAAGGCCAGCACGGTGCTTCCCTCCAAGTCGACTGTGTGGCCGGCTGCTTCTGCGTGTTCCGCGAGGGCGCTTGCCTCCTCATCCTTCTTCCGCGGACATCGTATTTGTGTCGCGTAAGCCTCTCTGCGAAGTTTTTTGTATTTGTGCGCCTTCGCCACCTGTTCTACAAAGAAGAGCCTTCAGGAGGAAATCAAAGTCGTAACATCGGATCTCCGCAAGAACGGCTACCCTCGACGGTTTATTCTTCGGATACTCGCGAAATCAAGGCATCCACCTTTAGGGCGCAGCAGTCTTCCTTCCGATCGCGTCTGCGTGCCCTGCATTAGCCGCACCAGCGAGGCCCTTTCGCGCGTCCTCGATCGCTACGGGTTTGCTGCGACTCATAAGCCCGTGTCAACAATCGGTCATCGCCTCCCCCTCCCGAAGGATCGGCCCCCCCAAAGAAAGGACCCAAGGCTTGGTCTACCGCATACCATACAAAGATTGTCCGGCCTCATACTTTGGCGAAAGTAAAAACTTCGCAGAGAGTCTTACGCGACACAAATACGATGTCCGGAAGAAGGATGTGGAAGCAAGCGCCCTCGCGGAGCACGCAGAAGCAGCCGGCCACACAGGCGACTTTGAGGGAAGCACCGTGCTGGCCTTGGAGAGGAATTGGCAAAAGCGACTCTTCGTTGAGTCTTGGTTCATCAAACACACCAAGGGGAACGGGAATCGTTCTTCGGGCTCCCTGCCTAGCAGTTACATCTCGGGACTGCGTGACGTGAGCAACGTTTCCTACATCTGTATGTGCATTTAAGCGACGCGTGCTCTTTTCGTCACTCACCCGTGAACAAGGGACACAACTGGTCCCGAAACATCGGGTAAATGTTTATTAAATTTTTGGTTAGAGTCCCTAATTTTCGCTTCATGTCTATTCCTAACCAGGCAGAGGGCCGCCGAACGTTTACCTTCAAGTTAACGTGCCATTTTGAATTGTAAAGTGTCTCAAAAATGAACAGCGCGAGAAAATTGTCCTCGGTTGGAGGCACGCGGACATCGATTTAATGCCGTGCCGATAAATAAACGCATAATTGGTAAGCGAGCATATTTTATAAAGCATGCTACCGCTTTGAATTAACCCGAGACTGGGGTAGAAGAGAAACATAAAAATGTAGAGGGAACAGAAAATAGACAGGACGACGTCTCCATATTTTCTCGTATATATTTTTGAGTCACCGCCTTACTTGCACTGAAATTTGCATCCAGCTTGCAGGAAATACCCTGGCATGAGATGCGCACCCATGCAAACGTTTGGCTCTCAAGGGGTTAACTGCAACAGGTTCATTCATTCTTTCTCGCGCGAGTTGAAACATGGCGGCGCCGGTGTGCAAATAACCCTCAAAAGCTTCCGTAATTCAGAACTAAATTCAAGTTTTGCAGTGTTTACAAAAAAAAAAAACTCTATGCCCTGTCTCGGGGAAATGGACGCTTAGAACAGTGACAGATGTAATTCCCCCTTACGGTAAAAGAATTGCGCTTACCAAAATTATAAAAAAAAAAGCACAAACCGGCAGTGTGCCGGGGCCACGGTGGAAGAAATACATTTAGGTGATGACTCTGTCTCACGCGGCGACCACATTATGTTCGGCCCACCGAGCGCGCTTCACTCGCACGGGGATAGATGGCGCCCAAGTATAGAGGGGCTTGTGAAGGCTTGTAAAGAGGGCTTGTGAAATAAATTATGCATTTTTTACTCAGTCCCGGTGTACTGTGTTGTGAAATGATGGATTTATGTTGGTGCACTGGCACTGATTGCCTTTTCCCTCGTGTGGTTCCTGTTTTTTTTAAATGAGAACATTCCGATGATGTGTCAACGTGACAAAAATACTCGTTTCAATATAAACCTTCCCGGCATAATCTACTGGGCCTTCAATAATTTAGAGTAATTTAGAGTAAACACCTGGGTCGTGCTTTCATGTCTTGTCAAACAGCATCATTGGTAAGAGTTTCGTAAATTGTTTACACGCATTGTGCGGCTTTATAGGAGGTCGGGTGATTTTTTCCACCCTGCTCCTACCTTATTGAAAAAAATAAATTCTAATAATGTTACTTGTGGGGTCTAAATAATTATTTACATCTGCATAAAGGTTAGAGCATTACAAATGGTTTATACATACAATGTGAACTTGTACTGTGGAACATACAAACCTTGTGAGCAGAAAACATTTCTATATATGATGACATAGTGACTGAAATGATGACACAGTATAATGACATACTGACTGACATGATGACACAGTGACTGAAAGTCAAACAATTGTGGCGATTATAGGACATAAATCACTTTTCATCTATACTCTCACAATATGGTGTCACCCCTTCTTACAGGTTTAAAATACCTGACAAATATTTTATGATTTAAAATGTACACAAAAGCTGAATTCACTGCATACTACCAAAGAACGCCATCTCCTACATCCCGTGTTTCTCGCCCATGCTCTTAAACTAAGACGAGCACTGCTTTGCTGATTTCTTCTTTTCTTGAGCTTGTTTGTTCCTACTCATCGTAATATGCTTACAGTGTTGTCGCATTCGCATGCTGACGTAGTAGTGGAGCAACTGGGCAATTGTTTCTTCTTTGTGTTCAGCGCATGGAAACGCTATTGTGCATTTGTCAAGAACACTGTCGCTTCTATCCCAGTAGACAGTCTGGCGGCTTTTATTGTCCACGAAGAACTGTTCCGCTTTCTTCAGTAGCTGGAAAAGGTTATTGTTGGGGTGTATAAGGCCTCCTCTGTTCTTCACGTTTGTCAGTGCTGCTTCAGCAGAAGTGTTCTTGTCGATGCTAAAAGCGGATTGGCATGCAGGGCAGTGTGTAGCTTTTTTTCATTTTCACACCCAAAAGCCCAGTTACATAGTATAGTAGGCAGTCCACAGCCTTGGTTTCTTGAGCCTTTTCTGTCCAGACATCTTTGCATTCCCAGTCTTCGACAGAAATCAGACTGTTAATTTTGGCCTTCACTTGGTCAACGAGATGACAAGACTAGGTAGTAACTTGCGATCGGCCCCCGGGATTGCACTACGCCACTGCTCTAGGCGAGCGTCATTCGATAGAGCTTTAAACAAGGACACTCGCTCTGCGCTGTTCGGTACCCCAAATTGCAGTTGGGAACGAAGCACGTCTTTCCAATCCTTATAGCCTAGCACCTATGATCGACACAGCACCAAAGCAAAACATGAGGCCAGCCACTGGCCGCACACCACCACCACACCGCGAACAAGGCGAGCAAGCTACATCTCCGACACCGTGGCCGCCAAGGAGAGACCTCCTACCCACGGTGCTCATACCTCAGCGCCCTCCGCGGCGGCGCGGAAGTAGCTATACTTCGTTTCACCTTATGTTGTACCGCAGCGAAGGCTAGAAGCGCGAGCTCATAGCGTTAGCAGCTGCTCTTAAGTCACGAGAGCTTGTGCCGCCGAAATGTGCCCCAGAGCTAGGAGCTCGTGCTTGTAGCCTTTCCTGCGGTACATCATAAAGTGAAACAGAGTACACTCCTGGTTCGAGGCTAGCTCCGAACACGATCTGGGCGCTCGCTTCCCGCGGGAAGAGCGGCCAGAGTCATCACCCAATTGTATTTCTTCCGCGGTGACCGGGGCCATCGGTTAGACGGTCGCACCGAGTTTGTTGCCAAACAAAAAAAAAAAAAGAGTGAACTGTCTGGCACGCTTTCTGGCCTTGCGCCGTTCCACTTCCCGGGGCACCCGCTTGCAACGCCGCAAGCGGGGCGGTCGTCGCCTCGACGTTGACGGTGCCCGCCCCCTCTTAGGTGGTCCCCAAGGCCCGCCCCCGTACGGAGCGCTGGATCAGCTCGTCGGTGCCGCAGAGCCGCTGGGGGGAGCCGCTAGCCCGGAGGTGCTCGGCGGCCTACTACGTGAACAACCTGCTCTCGCCCGTCCTCTTCCGGGAGGCCCTGGAGCACGTGCCGAAAGATGCCATCGTGGTCGAGATTGCACCGCACAGCCTGCTGCAGGCCATCCTGCACCGGACCCTGGGACTGGATGTGGGTTTCTTTCTTTAATCTACGAGACGTCTGCCTGACTTCCTTTGTGCCGAAGCAATGTATACGCTAGATATGGAATACCCCAGACATGAAAATGTGTGGTGCCCAATTTTTTTTTTTTAGATGCCTCGGGTGTTTAGTCATGTTGTCGAAAGTTTACTGGCTCGCCTGCGCATTTTTTATTTCTATGAATGCATTCACACTGATAGATACGTGAATACATTCACATTGATAGATACGTAAATACATTCACATTGATAGAGATGTGAATACATCAATGTGAATCTATCAATTCGCAATTATATAAACGTTTTTGCACAGGAGAATCCATAAAGAAATACCATTTAAAGAGACACTGACATCTCCGAAAAATGTTTTCATTTTTGGCCAGGCGATTCAATATGGTGTCAGAATACTACCCAATTTATATTTTGCTACAGTGTCACGTATATTTTTAACAAAGCCAAGAAACTCAACTGCTCGAAACCGAAACCTGCGCACAGAAGTCGGAGAAATATAGAGGAGAGAGTGTGCCGGAAGTCACGTGGCTACGCCCGACCACGCTTTTTAATGCGAAAGCATTGACTGTTCCATGGAGCGAACCGACGTCATCAATTTGAAGCGCGCCAAACGGCACCTTAAGTCCCTTCTCTAAGTGAACAATAATTGGGGGTTGTGTGGATATTTATACAGCATGTAGCTGGTCAGCCATTTCAAAATTGCGACGAGTCACTCGCTGTACATGAGAAATTTAGCCAGCGGCAGTACAACCGCTAGCCTGGGGTCTTTAACGTGCATCACGCAGTAGTGATGCACGACCGCACGCTGGCACGATGCTCATCCAAATCGAAACAGGTAGGGGTGGGGATTGGACCCAAGAAGCTGGCTTCAAGGGAAGCCAGCTCCCAGCTATAAAACCACGCGAAAAGCCTTGACAACAGCACCTAGTTTCCCCGATCACAAAGGAGCGGAGTAAAGCTGATGGATTTCGCCTTCGGTCCCATTGGCTGGCGCGCGTCGACGAGGCTCCCATAGGCCTCTGCGCTTCAGTCTCAACGACCGCTCACTCCATGGCGCTGCGTGTCCGTCAGCGCGCCGTTAACATGAACCGCCCAAGGTCAGAGCTGCGAGGAGAGCTGGGAGATCGCCCGCACGGCCGTCGCAAATACGCCGGAAACGAAACACGGGAGGGGAAGAACGGCGAGCATGCTTTCGCATTCACAACTCATAAGTGCTTAGGTGTGCCTCAAACGTTTTTTCTCCGTCTTTTTTTGTCCGCGCAGCAGATGACATTACAGCGTTGCGGGTACCGTTTGCCGTGCGATTTCTTTGGAGTTATGTTTGTTCCGCTCGCTATTCTGCACTTCAGGATGAGTTGTTTTGAACATTGAAGATATAAAAATGAGTCGTGAGTGCCTGTGGTGAATGGCAGGGATCGGTTTCGAAGAGAATGCCCTTACGTGCGTGAAGAGCTGCCTCACAGGTTTTTCAGCTCCAAAAGTGGCATTGCGCTCCAGAATCCGCACAATTTTCCGAAAGATCAACGGGATCGGGACCAAAGGCTGGCTACAATTGCGGCAGAACAGTTACGGGCACCTCGGAAAGCAGAAGCTATTTGATTTATATGCTTTATGATTTACATACGTGAAAATGACTACATTGAGTTCGCAGGTGTGAAAAAGGGAGTCCCATACCATTTAGTTCTGCGACGTTTCCTCCACAACATTTGTTTTTTTCAATCATAATCGTAAAACAGAAACGTAAATATCCCGAAATGTTAAAAAAATGAAGAAAAAAAAAAACAGTTTGCCCACGCTTGAATCTGGGTCTGCTGCGTGCGAAGCGGACACCTTTCCAATGAGTTACTGTAGAGTTCTAAGTAGTCGTTTTGACAAATCGTTTTATACGAGGCCCAACAAAGGACAAGTGCCCGAGTGATGTCTTCAGCCACGTGATGTCTTCAGCCAGTCTGCTTGGTGGTCGGGCGGGTTTTCTTTCGAAGGAAGACAAATTCGCCGGTACCGCGAACGACAGTTCTGAAGTAGAGGTCCCACTCCCGTCGTCCGCCGTCATCGCCGTCCAGCCAGCGAGTCCCATGATGCGAGATACGACGCCATCCTGAGAACTACGCATGAACGCACAAATTGCTTCCAATTCTTTGTGCAACTTTGTTTTTTTCAATCAACGTATTTGCAGCTTTTTGAAGCCACGGAAAATAGGTTTTGTTTTTCTTTCTATTTATAATTTTGAGCGTGGGTCTTCTATGACACACGACTTTGATCAAATTTGGTGGTTGTGTCTAAACCTTAGAAAACGGCCCGTGATCACGGTGAAGAGAGTGAGCGCGACTCAAAGTGGCCAGTTCTCGATCGGCGGTTTTCGGGCGGAAAGAAACCGAATTTCGAGCCGCAAATTCTGTTCTGGGTGATTGGGCTCTCATATGTCACGTACAACTAAAAACCTCGCGTGCATAAATACCCTGTCAGTGTCCCTTTAAGGCGAGTTCACTTTGCTGCGACTGCTTACGACAGAGTGCATCGAGACCTCTTGCGATATCTCAAGACAAATGAAGTCGCTGGCAGGGGGGCACCATTTACGAGCTGACCCTGGAGCTACATTTTACTAGAGCCAAGGTTTTGCAGTATTTTCGTAATCAAATGTACATACTATTTGAGATATGGTCGTTTTTAACATTGTCAAAAAATTTTCAAGCCAACAGCAACAAAAGATGTGTAAAACCAGAAATTTCGAATGTTTTACGGCTGCCCTATAGATGGTGCAAGTGTGCTGTCTTTTCGCGAGAGATTTTAAGAGGGCGTATGTGCGCGAACCAGCCTTTACGGGGTGCACACCGTGTGCTTTTCTTTCATAGGGTACGGTTGCGCTTGTTTCATACGAGCCAAAAAGTACCAGTCGTTGTATTTCCAGAATAAAGACTTAACAACGTATGCGCACGATTGCGGCGGCAAAGTGGCCACCCTGACCGCGCCTGTGCTCCGCAGGCAACCTGCCTGGGGCTGATGAAGCGGGACGTACCGGACGTGCCGGCGTTCTTCCTGACCTCGCTGGGCAAGCTGCACGCCCACGGGGTGCCCCTGCAGCTGGAGCCCCTGTTCCCCCGGGTGCCGTGGCCCTTGCCCAGGGGTACGCCCAACGTGGCCCACCTGGTCAGCTGGGACCACTCGCAGTCCTGGTCGGTGGTCACGTACAAGGACTTCTTCAGCTCGGCACAGGTGAGTGTGGCTGCAACGCCTGCCGGGGCCGCAGAGAAAAGGCCGGTCTACGCAGTTGCTTCTGATTGCGACCAAGCGCGTTGTGAAGCCTTGTGCTTCTTGATGTTTTCGAAGTGTTTCATTTATATGAAAATTAAATAAGCTGCTGTTTCGCTTGTCTCTATAGGCTGTCTAGTTAACCTGGAAATCCTGGAATTGTCAGGGAATTTTAAAGCTTCCGGAGAGGTCTGAGATTTGTCAGAGAAATCATCCGAAACTGGGTTAATTCGAAAAAAGCAACCGACGAGGGTGGCGCAGCAACAAGCAACAAAGCAAGACGGTGTGACTTGCGGTGGCACAGGTGACCTGCGCGTCTTGCGACACTTGACTGAGGTAACACTGTGCATCTTCAGCAACCACCCGACTCTCCGAAATAAATAGGAACAGTCCGAATGCCCCCGAAATTCCATATTTTGCACATTCGTAACTATCAGGGTGTTTTATCGAAATACTCGGCATAAACACAGTAAAGTCATGTAATTCGAGAGAATCAGTTTCGGAGACACCCTGCCATAGTCATCTGAAATTGTGGTGTGGGGAGGACAGAGAGAGAGAGAGAGCGAGAAAGAGACGTAGAGAGGTATAAAAAATGACCGCATCTCCACGTGATGAATGATGTTGTTTGGGGCGAAGGTTTGGTGGGGCTGATGATACTGATTTTATTGTTCATTGGTAGTGCTGATGGTGCTCATTTTTTTTTTGTTATTGCTCATAAGTAGTGCTGAGTTCCGGGTTGCGTTTCGACTTCATTATTACTGCTTTATGGTCGGTGAAATGCAGAGCCAGTGGTTCTTCCAGCGGATCAGCTTGGATCCGCTAGAAGCCGTGGGAACGCATCTCCACCGCTTAAGTCAACGGTCCATGTCAGAAAGAGAATGTGTGGTATGGAACGTGGTTATACACGCATTTGAGCATTTGATCGCAGCGCCCTCTCGTCTATAAACGTTGAGCCAATGCATGCAGAGTTTAACGCGATTATATACGCATTTGACCGCAGCGCCCTCTCCTGTATAGACGTTGAGCGGCTACATGCAACGTTTCATCCATGACATCCCCAGCTCTTGAGTTACTACCACATCTCAGAGCCCCCTACTCGTCCCGCAGTCTTGGCCGAGTGGTGCAGGCGATCGACTAGAAATTCATTGGGGTCTCCCCGTACGGGTTCGCATCCTGTCGACTGCGCAAACATTTTTTTTCTTTTTTTAAGAACACAGATGGGATGGCGATCGGTTGTGAGCACGGACGGACGGACGGACCGGACAAGGCTAGACCCTAAGGAGCTTCGCCCCTAAAAGTTATATGTACGAGGGAAGGCTCGCTGCTTGCACGAAGGAAAGCGGCGAGTTGAAAATGCGTTTCCGGTGGTCGGGCGGCTTTATGGGGCGAGGCATGTCCAGTTTGCGTAGCTCGGTGGCCTGTAGCTCTGCGGAATTGAATTTAGATGTGCGGATCTGTCTGTGGATAGGTGGAGGCAGATGATGCGAGGGCACGTCGCCGGCAAGGCCGGTCAAGTCTGGCTGCTCATACCGGCGTTAAGGCGGTGTGTTGTGGCGAAAGAACAGACTGGCACCTCCTATGAGGTAGACCTGGAACTGCATTTACGGTAGTGAAGGTTTTGCACTATTTAAGGAATCTAATGTAGGTATTAGTGTCTATGAGATGTGGTCACTTGTAACAGCGTCAAATGTTTCTAAAGCCACAGTGAAAGAATGATGTGCATTAAAACTTTCAATTCTTGCGCAAATCTGAAGTATTCCAAGACTACCCTACGGAATGCATCAGTCTGTCCTCTCGTAAGCGGTCACAAGGCTGAACAGCGTACTCGGTCCCTTCCAAATGCTTTGCCGCCTTCTGACCGGCCGCGACACGGCAACCGTTTTCTCGGATTGTGTTGCGTAGAGTTCGCTCGCTGGTTGAAATCGATTTCGTCCTTCCCGTCCCAAAGGTCCCCGAGGAATGGGTGGAGCTGGACCTGGAGGCCGGGGAGAACGACGGCTACTTGGCGGGGAACCAAATCGACGGGCGGGTGCTGTTCCCGGCCACGGGGTATATGGTGCTGGCCTGGAAGTCCCTGGCCAAGCGGTTGGGCAAACCTTACACCCAGGTGAACGTCGTCTTTGAGGACGTCACCCTGCAAAGGGCCATCATCCTTCCCAAGAGCGGTACGTTCACGCCGCGATGCAACGCCGCGATGCATCGCCACTTTCGGCTCGAAATCTCCGCGAAGAGTATTGGAAGGAAACAGTCCCAGGCAGCACACCATTGTTGGAGACCCCCGTTGGCCCAATGTTGGCAAAAAATGGTTCCAATATTGGTCTGTCGTTGGCATTTTCGAAAACGCCACCCGATCCAATGGTGGTCCAACATTGGTGCCAATGTTGGAACCACTGGTTTGCCAACGTTCTAGCCCACGTGGACCAACGTGGTTTTGCGCTTTTTTTATCTAATATTGGCATAGAGGTTCCACCCTTGGCTGAACCAACGTGGCATCCAGCGCCTTACACGCTGGCTCTTCCAACATTGGCCTAAATATTGAATATTCCAATATTGGAATCCAATTTAATACACTGGCTATTTTTTGCATCCATTGTCTATGACAATATTGGATGCCATTTTTCAGTCCGTGTTCTAACCAGTGTCACAAAAACAGTGCAGAGAACCAAGCAAGTCCCTTGCCCTTTTTCCTCAGGCACCGTTTTCTTTCTGGTACTAAAATCTAATAAACGCAGCAATTTTACATATTTTGGACACTTTAGAAATCATTAAAGCATGCAAATGAATTGTTCATAACGTTTGGCAGTTCATAATTTATTTAAATCGAATAAAAAAATTAAAAAAAAATTGTGCAACCAGGGGGGCCTAGGCAGACTCGGCGGCAGGCTCCGTAGTGGACAGGGCAGAGGGCTGTGCGAAAAGCTGGGCAAAGGGATTCCACGCAGGGGCCTGGCCACAGGATTCTGAAAGAGACAGAAGCGGGGGTTTGGATTCAGGTGAAGGGTTTCAGAGGCTCTCAGTTCTCTCTTACGTTTGTCAATAATGAATATCAAAATAAAACATCGCTTCATTATTATTCGCCGCCCTTTAATTAACTACTCGATTAATCGGCTCAGTTGCTCTGGAAGTATAAAACCTCGGAAAGGCCTACCGACTTTTTTATGTTTACTTTTCCATATTATAAACCTTCTTTTCCAGTGAATTATTTTTCGTTATTTTGTATGTAAAAAAACTTAGTACTGCCTTCTAAAATAAATAGATGCGCGGGTAAGACACTGGGGCCGGCTCTCTGGAATCAGTGTCTCAGCTGAGACTGGGTGAAAAAACGCACTGTAAAGGCTGGGACGCACGAGTGTCTTGAGTCGAGGCTTGAGTCCCGTTGAGCTCGTACGCTGGCTTTGACAGTGCTTTCTTTCCCCCCGTCTCAGCTGAGATGCTGTTTCTAGAAAGACGGCCCAGGAGTTTACTATTGTTTTGTTCGTCCGACTTGTCCTTACTCAGAGCTCGATCGATCTAGATTAAAATATTTAGAGTGGTTTAAAAAATTAATGAAATAGTACGAAGGTTATTTCATAAATTGCTTAACTGTACTCTTGCAACATCATGGCGTCCTCCAACATTTCAGCTAGCTTTAAGAAGTCTTAAGAATTACAATCTCGCCATATGTAAGTTCACACCAAAATTTCTACTTTCATTTGAAAAAAAAAAAAAAAAAAAAACGTTTTTTAAGATTTACGGTATTTGCGGCACGGAAATTTGTAGTTATAAATGTACCCATATAGCCTCCATAGTATTTACAATTTATAAATCACACCGCCGACCTTCCTCTTCAGCTCACCAGTGTCAAACGCACTACTAAATTAACAGTTCAATAAATACCCCGTTATACGTAAGAACATGACAGTTGAACAGAACTTGATGCTTGAATCAATCAAGAGTTTAAAATAAATCACGCACATAAAATAGCTTGTCGTGTAAAGACAATTACTGGCAATTACACTCGCAGAGCGCGGTGACATAACTGAAACTCCACTGGCACCCAACAAGCCGAACCTTGGCAAATAAGGACTACACAACGCTCTGTGGTATTCGGCTTGGAAATACCGGGAGGACTTTTTACTTAATTAAACATGAGGAAGATACACAGAAAGGGGGATGGACGTTGTCCGTCCCCGTTTTGTGTATCTTCCTCATGTTTAATTACTGTTACCAACACGCTGGTTTTGTACTTTTTACTACAGCACACATCTACCGCCAAAAAGACAGCCATAATTTAACACAAAAAAAGACTAAATAAAAATGACTTCGAACACAAAAATAACCATGGTCTTGGCAATCCGCATGTTGAAGATCGCACTTGGCACTAAGACGAGATGCGCTGCTGGTGATCGGAACTCTAGAACTAGATTTACCACATTTACCACAGAAACGAAATCTACAGCAGGCCCGCAGGCCGCATCACACGCGAAACTAGGTCCGGTCTTCGCAGGCATTCCGGGTTTGTCAACGGCTAATGCGTCATCCGTCAAACCACGTGATCACGCTGCGCCTTCAGCTTAGGGAGAGGGAGAAAAAGAGAGAAGGAGTAGAAAGAAAGCAGCCCAGAACGGGGGGTGCGCTTACAAAGGCTAATCTTCAGGCTCATTTCAACAATGAACCCAACCAGAGGATTTGTCACTTGCAACCAAGGTTGATAGTGCAGTGGATGTTATGCGTGGCCTTGGGCTTTTAGTCAGGTTCCGTGCTCTGCCTTATCACCAGCTTTCAGACTGTAGTCACGTGACCCTAACCGGAGACACGATTGGCCTAAGACACGCATAGCGTCTACCCTGCTGCCAATACGATTGAACAGGACAGCTCTTTGAAGGCTATATAGCTTTTGAATTTCTAAAGAAGCTGTCCAGCCCAAAAGTGATTCTAAACGGGGCAAGTTTGAAGACAGTATGTTTTACGTCGTATAACTCACATTAAAATTTAGAATGAAGAACTAAGCGCGACTATTTTTTGCGCACGATGTCCACAAATAAATAAATAAATAAATATATATATAATATATATATATATATATATATATATATATATATATATACATATTATCAATAAATTTAAAATTATTTGTACACTGTTAGGTTCGCGTTTTTAAACTTCAAATTTTTTTTACGAAAGAGTTACACATAAAAGGCACCGCGTACAGCACATCGTCCTACTTTCAACACACGATGAATCGCCGACGCTCGCTGACAGAAGGTTGCGATGCTGCGCTAACAATTTCGGAAAGATGCTGCGTAGGATACGCCGGGCGCAACGGCTTCGCGACCGTTCGAAAGGCAAAGGATTCGCGACGACAAAGTAGCGTCTTCCAACTTCAGTAAGCTAACGGGGTTCGAGAGTACCACGCTCACATTTCCGCAGAGCGAGCGCGGCCGGCCAAATGGAGGCGTAGTATGCTCTCGCGTCGCGATTGCTACATCGTTGCTCTGCCTACACTGATGACATGTGCACTGGCAGTCGAAGCAGCCCTCTCGAGACTTCATTCGAGTCCAATAGACGACTTTCTAGAGCGATAGACTCCCGTAAACCTGAGAGTAGAAGTCACTTCGTCGACAATGACAAATATGCAAGGAAACATTAAATATAAAAAGTAGAGCACGCAGAAAGAAATACAAACATGGCAGGGGCACGGACAAAGTAGAAGACGTTAACGCTACGGAATGCATATACATACAAAATACACCGAAAAGACAAAAATAATTAAATCTAAATAATTAAATGAAGTTTTCAACGCCGAGGTAAGGCGATGTGAAGGGAGAGCAGCCTGCAAAAAAACTGCAATAGTCCTATAGGCAGCTAAGGACGTATTTCTGACCGCGGTTAAAAAGCATCGGCGACGTACGCCCCATGAAGTTGGTTAAATAAAAATCTCGCCCCGGAGCGAGCGCGTGAATGACCCTTTTCCACTTTCCTACCTCAGCAATGCAAAAAAAAAAAGGTTCGCGGACACAATATCGATAAGCCATTGGCTATGGCAGTGCAATATTGACCAGCCTACACCATGACATCACCAATATTGGAAATTTCTTGGCTTTGACAGTTTATTATTGACCAGCTTAAGCCAGCGTATATTCAATATCGGAAAGCCATTGGCTCTGACAGTCCAATATTGTACAGGTTACGCCGGCGTATATCCAATATTGGAAAGCTATTGGCTTTGACAGTCCAATGTTGACCAGCCTATGCCAACGTATCACCGATATTGGAAAAACATTGGCTTTGATAGTCCATTATTGTCCAATGTGATTCCAATATTGGAAAACATATGGCTCATTGGGCCATTGTTGGGCCATTCTTTGCCACATCAAATCCAATGTTGGCCCAATACGGTGTGCTGCCTGGGGTGATGTAAATCAACTTTCCGTTTCGCGTGTCCCGTCAATTTCGTTGCAGCAGGATTCGACTGTGGCATTCTCCGACCTGTCTTGAATGAATTGGTCACTAACAACTTTATTTTTACGGGCCTATTATTTCACAAACTTCGAGAAGAGAGGGTTTCAGGAATTTTTTCAGGCACCAAATTTCGCGATTTAGAGCGATATGCTGTGTATTCGTTAGAAGGGACTCCTATGTTCATGCAATCAATATTCTGCAATATTTAGAAGTTGCAAGATTTTCGAAACTGGTGCTCGAGAAAATTAGTTTGTTGACATCATTCTGTCCTGTATGACTCGGCCCGTCCTATTTTGCACGTCGCATGGTTACTCTCAGTGTGGCAATGGAACAAAATGTTTACGTTCTTCTTACATTGCAATTCTGCATATGGTGCTTTGATTAGTGCAACATACTCTTTAGATGAGGACACATGGCACGGTGAATGGTGCGATACAATCCACCAGATAGTCTCATAGGGAGTATTCACTGGCGGCCATAGTTTTGTGCGCAACTGCTGAGCGCGTCCTCACGGCGACCTTCCACAGTTCTTCCGCAACGTGCATTGCGCACCATAAAGATTGCCAGGCTTAGGTGCCTATTAATGTGAGCACAATCTGAGCATGCGCTCTAAACATCGCCCTAAAATATGGCGTCAAGTGTATATCCCCTATTGGCACGTGCTTCAGCAGCCCATGCTTAAAATGTCTACACCTGCCAGACGACGAAATTGAGGAGAAAAGAAACGAACAAAAACAAAAGTACCTCTGTACCTCGGTCTTATGGCCCTAGATGCGTGCAGTTTCTGGTCGTCGAATCTGCTCGGACACCCGTGGACGCTGGCTCGAACACCCGTCCCAGAGATCTCTCCACTTCGACGCGTGCATAAGTTCGGCAAGAACATTAAACTGATCTTGCTGCCGTTTGGGCACGAAACGCGTCTATGACGCAGCACTTTCTAAGTAACGCGTGTAGGGCAAGTGGAAAGTTCTTCATGATTGTAGTGTTGTCGGATGATTAGCCGGCCCACAGCTAGCGCCACTTGGCCTCAAGAAAATGGACCTGTAAGGCTAGGCCTAGGACGGCGGCGGAAAAGAAGAAAAGATGGAGCAGTGGTTGGAAAAAATACTCGATAAAAGCTTTTAAGTTAAGTTACTAAGTACCTGCTTCATAAAGTATTCAAGTAATACTATCAGTTACTCTCACTGTAAAGTACCTTGTGTGGACGTACAAATAATTAGACATGTAATTCATTACTTCGAAAGATACTTCCGCATTCGGGTAATTTGTATCGAAGTCAGTGACTGACACAATTAATACAATTGTGCGAATCTGGTTTACCAGAATGGTTTATTAACACGCAACACAAAACGAAAAAAAACACAAAAAAACACCCGTAGGGCTTTTTTTATGCAGTCAGCCATAAGGAGCAGAATATCACTGATACATGTTACAAAAGATTTCCGGGACAAAAAATAAAAGAGGTCGCTTTCGCTATTTGCAACTTTCACGACGTAAAAGGGGCGCGTTGTGCCTATCAAAATGGCTGTCATCTGGATGATCGTCGTAGAACACCAGTAAGAGGCGGGGTCTGCGACACGTAATTAATTCTAGTTTTGCTGATACGAGCACTATTACCCTCTTGGAAAGCCTTGATGATGACAAGATTATGGATAATGCCTCATACAAGCGTGTGGTATTATGGGCATCCTATACCACCAAAAAGGCGGCTCCAGCATATGGATTAAGGCGGAACGATAAAGGTGGTCGGAACCATACAAGCGTGTCGTATTATGGGGCATCCTATACCAGCTTAGAGGATTATGTCGGAACCATGGCGGCGCACGAAACCATGCAGGCACACGGAACCATACTAACATAACGTATTATGGGACATCCTATACCAGCGAAAAGGCGATATCAGCATGGTGAAGCCATGTTGGAGAATTCACCCACAAGGCTCCACCATGCTGGTATCGCATTTTCACTGGTTTGAAGGGCGATTTTTTTAAGCTTTACATATTTGTTTAAAAAGGTGGTGAAAGCGAAACTTTTGCGGTCTGTGTAGGTGAGTTATATGGCCAGGGGAACGTAGTATAGGAGCCTAATCTTAAGGATCAGTGGGATGATTAAATAAGATTTGTTAATTAAATTTTTAATTACTAAAATGATCATATGGTTTCAATGAGAAACTTGCTGAGATTAATCAAAAACAACTAAATCAACTCTTTTTAGAAGGATATAAGGGGGGTAGCATTTTACGTGTTCTGTTCAAACGCTTCATTGTGACGCGTTTCTAGGTTTCGGTTTCTTATCGGAGCGGATCTCTGCGCCCACGGTCCTGTTCCCCAGGGGCTTAGACGAGCAACACACGTGCGCCCTGCTTCCCTCCATCCTACGAGGGAGGCGAGAGTGGGGCTTCGTCAGCGGCGACATCCTGGTATCAGGACGGACGCTTGAAGAACACGATCGTCGTCCGCTCCTTGTACTTAAACACCTGGAGGATGCTAGGCTCACCGTGAACGCCAAGAAGTGCGTTCTAGGAACCAAGAGCCTGAAATTCTTCGGTCATATGTTCTCTGCGAGTGAAGTCAATGTGGGTCCCGAAAAGGTAGAAGCAGTAGCGAAGATGTCACCTCCTAGAAAAGCGACAGAAGTCAGAAGCCTTCTCGGAATGGTGAATTACTGCTACAGGTTCATCCCCCGCCTCGCCTTGATGGTTGAACCCTTAAGGAACCTGAAACATGCTGACTCGGAGTTTTGCTAGACAGAACGGCACGAGAGGCATTAAAGAGCTTGGGACAGGAACTGTCAAGTGCACCCACTCTGGCATAGTTTGATGAAAGAAATGAGACCTATGTCTTCACTATGCAGGACCTGGAGGAATTGCTGGTATGCTAATTCAACAAAAGCCAGAAGGAAGAAAGCCCAGCATACTAACTTACTACAGCAAAGAGCTGGCACCTACAGAAAGAAGGTACCAACACACCGACAAAAAATGCTGGCCATCGTGTACACCATAGAACACTTCCGCGTGTACCTGGCTGGAGGCAAGTTCACAGTAAAACCAGACAACTTACCACTAGTGTCCATAATCAAAAACTCGAGCGCAAAACTTTCAGCGAGTCTGGAACGCTTCAGTGACTGCAGCACAATCTTTTCGATGTCCAACACGTATCGGGGAAGGACAACCCTGCTGACTCCCTGTCAAGGCACCCACCTGCAGTAAAGAGTGACAACCCCCACAAGAGAAACGGCCGCAATGAAGGAATACATTTATTTTATTCTGCAGTACTCCCCACTCAGAGCGTTGACCATTCAAGACATAGAAAAAGCCTTAACAAGGGGCACACTCAAATGGAGATGCTAGTCCGCGCTCTCCAGGCATGTAAGTGCAAGACGTCTGAACGTCTATGGAATAGCGACAGACTGAAGCCTTTTGTCCAGATTCGAGATGAACTGACCGTCGCCGAGAATGCGTTGTGCTAAGAGGAACCAGACTCATGATCCTGGAAAATGCCCAGGCACAGGCTATATGACTGGCTCACCGGAGAAACCAAGAAATGGTGAAGACCAAACAGCTCCTCAGGCAGAAGATGTGGTTCTCAGGAATCGACGTGACGGTGGAAGCTGCAGTCGAGAATTGCGAAGCATGCCAGAGCGCAGCCGTGGAGAAGAATCGCTCACCACTGAGGATGACGCCACTGCAAGATGGACCCTGGCAGTCGCTTGCAGCAGACTTTGCCGGTCCCTTGCCGGGCAACCAGTACCTACTGGTGGTGGCCGATGAGTACACGCGGTTCCCCCTCGTAGCGACTCTTTCTTCGATGAACGCGAAAGCTGTAACAGCGAAGCTGAGCGATCCATGATCTATAATCTGAAGACTGCCAACGGTCCTCCGTTTTTGGAAAGTTGTTTGCAGCATTCCTGTGGCTCAATGGCAACCGCCATCACCGGACAACGCATCTATGGTAACAAGCAAATGGAGAAGTCGAGAGGATCGTGAGAAACGTCAAGAAGACGATGTAGGCTGCCAGTGTGGAATAAAGCAACTGGAAAGAGGAACTCGACGAGTACCTTCTGAACTACCGGGCAACTTCACACTCGATGACGGGTCTCACCCCAGCGGAACTCCTCTTCGAAAGGAAAATTCGCACGAAACTTCCCCAGACTCTGGAGAGGTACCACCATGAAAATCTCGAGGCGACCAACCAATGAAACAAACAACAAATGAAGACCTCGCCGATGAAAAACGTCATGCAGTGCCGCATGGAGTTCAACCAGGAGACACCGTGCTATTGAAGCGACCAGCGCCGCACTCTAACAAGTACGCCTACAAACCCCAATCGTACAGTGTGACGGGAGTACAGGGGACAGCAATCACCGTCGAACGGGGGAACAAAAGGATTATCAGGAACCCTTTTTTTTTCAAGCTAATTTCACGGCGCGATCAACTGACAAAGGACACGAAAGACTGGGATGCCTCCGAGTCATGGATGGGTATGCCCCTGAACAGTGACGAATACCCCTCCTGAAATCGACCCTTCAGAAGTCGGACCAAGTGGGGACGCTACAACTGACGACACCCAGGCGATACCGGGAGCAGAAAGCTGGCGTAATCCAGAACGTCAATCTCGCGGGAATCGTCCCAAAAATCTGGGAGACTACATACTCGACTGAAGCGACTCTCCCTTTAAAAGTCAAGGGGGAAATGTAGTGTCGTCGGATTATATGCGGGATCATTGGCCCACAGCTTGCGCCACCTGGCCTCAAGAAACTGGACCTGCAAGTCCAGGCCTGGAACAAGGGAGGAAAAAAAATGAAGCCAAGCCACGGGGACGGTTATGAGGTCGATTAATAAAAGTTGGTTAATCGGTTGCGATCCTGCTTTGGAGTACATGCATCACAACACCTCATGCGAGGCCAAGGCACCACAATGATGTGGCCCACCCAGAAAACGACTTGAAAAACAAACACGTCTTCCGTAGAGAAAGTGAGAAACCAAGCCCGTGGTGGGCTACCACTGCAGGCCACTCACTGAAGTGGCCAGTGACCGAAATGGCGCCGCTTACGACCGAGGCAGGGAGAAGACTTCATCTGGCAGCTGCGATGCGTATTTTTTTTTTTGGTACCTACATCGCCCGGTGGGCATTACAGTAGGGGGGACGAAAGAAATTTACAAAAGCAAAGTACAGCAGAACAACAACAAATAACAGCAAGCAGGAGAAACATGCCAATATATACTGCAATAATATTAAAAAAATTATTAACAGCATGCAGAAGTCACACAAAAAATCATCGAACCGACTACAATAACATAATTTTATCAAAAAATGATTGTACAGTAGGAAGCTCTACAAGTGAGTCGGGCAGCACATTCCTGTCATTAACTGTCCGCGGAAAAAAAGAATATTTTAGAACGTCGGTCCGTGCGCGAAATTCTCGGATCTTTTTTGATTACTAGTTCTAAGAGAAACGTAATGAGGTTCCAATAGGTATCTCGACGTATCTATACCGACGCTACCGTGATAAAGATTATAGATAAACTTGAGAAGGAGGCACTTTCGTCTTAGTTATAAAGGTTTCCATCCGAGTTGGAGCTTTAATTGAAAGACAGTATCAAGAAAATTATAGTTATTTAGCACATATCTTGCTGCCTGGTTCTGAATTCTTTCAATTTGATTTATACATGTTTGCGTGTGTGGGTCCCAAAGAATACAAGCATAGTCCAGGATTGGCAGGACGTAATATAAGTAGAGGGCTTCTTTCAAATGAGCCGACACTTTTCTGAAATTGTGACGCAAAAAATGGAGCATGCCGCTGGCCTTAGAACATAATAACTTCACATGATTATTCCATTTTAAATCAGCGGTTATGCGTACCCCGAGATAAACTGCCTCAGTGCTAAGTTGCAAAGGAAGATTGTTGAGTTTAAAAACGGCAGACACAATTTTACGTTTTCTAGTGGATCGAACGTGGACACGCTAGGACACAAGTGATAGCTTCATCAAGTACGCGGGTACACAGGCGTTTTACACTGTTGGGGCATGGCACCGACAAGAGAAACGGGTATGAAGAACGACACGTGGTATTATGTCGTAAAGGACAAACCTGTAGCAGAAGCAAACGTGAGCATGCTGGATGCATGTCGGCGCCTAGCCCCGTCGGTGACTCGATGTGCCGCCCCTTTTGTACAGTCGGATTCAACGATGATGTGCTTGGTTGCCTGACGATGTTTTCAAAGATGGTTGTGCTTGACGGCCAGTGTTCGCCCGAAAGCGAAACTGTCGGCGGAGCGCTGACAGCCGGGCACGTTTCTTCCTCGGTGACAGAGGCGTATCCAGGGGTGTTGGCTGCGCTGGTTCCAAACAGAAGTGCCGAAACCTGTAGCAGAAGCAAACGTGAGCATGATGGATGCATGTCGGCGCCTAGCCCCAGGCACGCATATTGTCACGAATGACAAATGATGAGGCGGCGAATAACTGAAGAAACTAAAAGTTAAATGAAGAGAACTTGCGCACAAAACAAAGTAGAGAAAGGCTAGAGTCGCAGGCGTCGATGTTGGCGAAATAGCAGGATCGAGCGTTTGGGCAAGACTGACTGCGGCTATCCACGCGGAGCCCCTTATGTACACGCGTTAGCTTCTGGAACAATCGGCGTAGAAGGTTCGGCGGCTAGAACATTCGGACCTCGAACAAGCAACAGGGATCTCGAATTTACCTGAACATCAAACTGAAATAATAAATAAAAGACGCTTAACTGCCAGGAATCGAACCCTGGGCCTCCACGCGAAAGACAAGAGCGGTAACCACTCGGCCACGCACGCGCTCGCTCGACGGCGCGCGTGGCAATATACATCTTGCACCCTAAATTATACGATTCATACCCATTTGAATTCAACAGTGGGGACCGAGGTAAAAACACGCTAGGGGACTTGACGGGCTCTCTGACCCCATACATTCCGCAGCATCAGCATGACAGAGATTTTCGAGCGAAGTATAGGTAATTTATCACTCGGCGCTTCGCAAAATCCCAACTATAAAAGAGACAAGAATCTGTATTGCGAACAATTTGAACAAAACTGTTCAATAATCGAAGCATTAAAACTTAAATGAAAAGATATGTGTTACGTTTCTTAACTCTCGAAGATTTGTGGTGTCCATGGTGACCGTAATCGAAGTACCGCAGCCAATTATATATTTTTTTTCTCACGCCTCGCTTTTTTTTTTGTCGCCACGCAGGTTTAGTGCACCTCATGGTGAACGTGATACGCGTGTCGGGTGAGTTCGAGGTGTACGAGGCCGGCACGGTGGCCGCGAGTGGCCGCATCTTCCTAGCCGAGAACGGGCAGAAGCTCCTGGACCACGAGGCGCCTGCCGGTCCCCCGGATACCGTGACCTTTGACCTCGACGCCGAAGACATCTACAAGGAGCTGCGCCTCCGGGGGTACGAGTACTCCGGAAGCTTCCAGGGCATCTTGAAGGCTGACATCCAGCGTAAGTTGGAGAGGGCGATCATTCCCTGCCACGAGCGTGCTTCGGGAACTCGTGAGAGGCACGGCACTTCTTCGGTCCTAGGTCCTTTGTAAGACTGGTTCACACACTTGCGACTGCTTACGGCCGAGAGAATACCGCCCCTCGCGATATCTTACGACAGAGAACACACTTGCACGTCGGCACCATCTATGTGGTGGCAATGGAAATGCATTTCACTTGATCGAAGGTTTCGCGGTATTTGCGAGATCAAATGCACATACTATCACCAAGACATGCTCGTTTATAACATTGTCAAAAGGTTTTGAAGCTAACAAGGAAAGAAGAATGCGCGAAAAAAAAATATACAGGAATCGCGAGTATTCTACATAGCACCAGTGTGTTCTCTCAGGAGACCAGAAGATGAGGTAACGCACTCTGTTGTAACCAATCGCAAGTGTGTGAAGAAGCCTTTAAGACAAGATGCTTCGTTCGGGTTGTGTGAATCTTTTTTTAAATGGTAGCCTCTACCCTTCCGTTGATCGGATGCAAATGTGTGCCCGTTGATGCAGACCCCTACGGCCAACTCAAGTGGGAGGACAACTGGGTGACCTTCCTGGACACCATGCTGCAGTTCAGCATTTTCAGCAACCCTGTGCGCTCTCTCAACCTGCCCGTCAGGATCCACTCCTGCAAGGTGGACCCGACAGTCCATGCCAAAGTCGTCGGCGCAGTGGGAGACCAAGGTGGGTGGCTCAGCACGACGCTGATGTAGCTAAGAGCAACGCCTCGGTGCGACACTGGCAGCTTGACACACCTTGGTGTAACACCAGTAGCTTGGTGCAACACTGGCAGCTCTACTAAAATATTAGGGTGGACTAATTAGATGAGCATTATGAACAACGAAGAGCGTAAAAGACAGACAAAAGCAAAAACACAAAGGCGGCCGTAGTGCTAGTCTCGTCTTCGTGTTCTTGGTGTTGCTCTTGTCTGCTTCCTTCATGCTATTTATGGTTCAAGACTAGTCGCTCGGTGCAAACCCTCGGTGCAACATATGGTAGCTTGGTGCGACGCCATAGGTCTCGAACCAAATCTTGGAGGACAACACGCAGGTATCCTACTCTGGCATTTAAGCCAGGTATACTGTGGGGGGGGGGGGGGGGGGGGGCTCTAGCCCCAGCCGGTTCGATGGGACCGGTGTCCGGGCACCGGAAAGAGGAACCCGATGCACGTCCCACCGCGCGGCCGATGGCTACCACAGAGGGCAGTTGCCGCGCCAAGTTCGCAATGCCATGCCAAAAACGATGATCCGGTACAGCGTTAATTGGAAAGCAGGGATTCCCAACAAGACACTACCGAGAAGCGAGCAGTGGACACAGAGAGCCCGCAGCACCCACCGACCTGATAGCCAAAGAGGTATTGCGAGCGGAGTCATCGCCGTTAGGCCGAGCTCATGCCGCTACCCGTCGTCGCAGGAGTTCGGGGCCAGGGCTCTCGGCTCCAACTGTCAGAGTCAGGGGGAACGCTAGCGTTGAGTCACCGCCAGTCGGACGAGCTCGTACGCCGCGACTCAACCCCTCGCCCGGAGTCCAATCCAGGACTTCTCGACCAGACGCCGTCCACTCCGAAGAGGGAAGGCCCAAGTCTCGCGCGATCTCGCTGGTCCCCCCCCAAAATCAGGAGACGCGTGGAGGTGAGCGAGTGGGTAGGCCAACATGGTGGCGTACTTTCCCAGAAACGATATGAAGCGAGCAAGCTCGAAGCCAGACGACTCCGTCCGGAACGTTCGCGGCTTCCGCATTCTTGGGGGAAGGAAACCAGTGACTCCCAAAACATACACTTCGCAATATTGTTAGCCAAAGCACGAGATCTCCGCTATTTCACATTTCACATTTTACTTCTAAGGCTATTGGTAGGTAGCTAATTTTACGACGTTGGTTAGTGCTCTAAAACAAGACCTTCCACAACAATAGTACTCTGGATTTCTGCCCTTTCTTTCTAAGACAAAATCATAAACAAATTGCCATTCCTACTTCGTGAAACAGTGTTGCACCGTGTACAACTAGGCTGTACAGCTTGTCTCAGGAACTATAAATTTGTTCGGGGTATCTTTTTGCAAATTAGCGAAGACCTCCCCCTCTCACACTTCTCGTGCAGGAGTGAGTGTGGTCTACGAGAAGTACCTCAACGTTTGCCGTGCCGGCGGCGTGGTCATGAAGGGCCTCAAGACCAACGTGACGCCTCGCCGGGCCGTGCAGCAGGAGCCGTTCCTCGAGGAATACCAGTTTGTGCCATACCTGGACGACGAGTCGACCGGCCGCCAGCGCGAGGCCGCGGTCCGCGAGTATGCCGAGGTCTGCTGCGGCATGGCCCGCCGCGTGGTCGAGTCGTGCGGCAAGAACATGGATCAGATCTCGGACTTGATGAACGGGTTCCGCGAGGCGCCCGAGCTGGTCCTCCACAAGTACCTGGAAAGTATGAACGATAACCACGGGCTGTTGCGCGTTCTGGCTAGCGTTGAGAAGGCGGCCAAGAGCTCGGCGGGCTCCCTGGTGGCCATGGTTCAGTCGGCCCTGGCGGCCCACAAGGAGGACCTCGAGAGGGACCTCCTCAACACGGCCCTCCTACAGGAGGACCCACTGCGGCACCTCCTGGACGTGGTCGTCGAGAACACCGGCGTCGAGAAGATTAAGGTCCTCGAGGTGGCCGCGGATGCTGGCCCCTCGCTCCTGGCGCCCCGGGTATCCTCTCTCCTGGCGCTGTCCCACATCCTTCTCAAGACGGACCTGACAATCGCACATCCGCAGCTGGATGTCCTGACAGCAGAGCAATTTCCGCAAGACGCCAAGAAAGTCGCCTGGGACGTGGCGTCTCCGTCGAACACCGCCCTTCCCGAGGCTGACCTCTTGGTAGCCCGTTATGCTGCCGGCAGCAAAGCGCTGGAGGCGCTCACGGTCGCGCTCGCGGCTCAGTCGAGGGAGAACGGCTTCGTTCTGCTGTCTCTGCGGACCGCGCTCACGCCCGCCGAGATGTTGTTGTCGACTGTGGATAAGGTGCCGTTCCGGGCGCACTCTCGAGACTCCGTCGAGGCTGCCTTCGGGGAGCGCGGCTTTCGGCTGGTGGGCCTCCGGTCCAACATTGTGTCTGCGCTCCTGCTGTTCAGGAAGAGGCCGGCGACGCCGGCCGGTGCAGAAAAGCAAGCGGTGATCCGGGTTGGAAGCGGCGGGCTCGGCTGGGTGGAAGAGATCAAAGCCAAGGCGACTGAGTACCAGGAGAGGCCGGTGGGCGAGAACGTCTGGCTGGTAGCCGAGGACGTTGGCACCAGCGGGGTCGTCGGGCTAACCAACTGTCTCAGGCAGGAGACTGGAGGGGACCACATCAGGTGGGCAGTCCACGTTGCGGAAGCGAACGGTTCCGGCAGTGTGGAAACACCCGAGAGAGGTTTCGGTTGAGCGTTGGAGTTCCACATACTGCTTAAGTGTACCTAACGGTGGCCCTAACAATCATAGTGTTAGCTGGCAGTTAGGTTTGAAGTCTTCTGTTTATTTGACGCAGGCATAACGATGTCATTGAGACTTCTACCTTTGAAACATTCTTAAGTGGGGCTGAAACACATTTCGTACAGTTTGTTACTGACACTAGTCTGTATAAGTAATGTGTGTAACGTGATGGCCAAGAAGCGACTGGGTTGGGTCTTAGGCTACCATTTTTATCTCTGTCCACGTTCCCCTGGCACGCGCTTCCAGAGCGCGCTTCTTCTTCGCCGTGGCGATACCAGCGATCATCACACTATCCCCCTTCACGAGGAAGTTGCCGTCCCGGCACTAGGCTTCTCACGCTAGGGGCACTCAATCGCGATACCGCGCGGGTCGACTCAATGTTTCTCGTGGCCGAAGGACGTATCGCTCTTCTGGCTCTGCCTGCTGTGGCACGTCTACAGGCAAGTCCGTTGGAGTGACGTCATCAGGGGGCAAAAGAACGACTGGAAGTTGATCGTCGTCCAGGAGTTCGGCACCGTTCGCTGGTGGCGTATTGTGCTGCCCTCCGTCAGTGCCCTGGTCACCGTTTTCTTCTACTTGGTCGTCAATGTGAAGCTCGTCGTCGAGGATGTCTAGCAGAGGTGGGTTCTCAAGAGCGTCGGCCAGGTTCGGATCATCAGCTGCTTGTCCCGGTGGTAGACTTTCGACCGCATTGACGTACAGACAATCACCTTCAATGTCTATTATGTCTGGGTAGTCTGGGACTGCTGGGCCTCGAGTAGGAGTCGGGTCATTATCTTCGTTTTCTGTGATGGTTATATGGGGGAAGTCTTTGAGGGCTGGTGCAAGTAAAGGCAGGTCGTTATCCGTGACGTGTGATAACTTCCTGGCAGACAACAAGACTGGCTCCTTCCCATCGGCTACGCGCTTCAAACGGTTGTAGTGTACAACCCGCCGCTTCCTTTTTCCTTTTTCTTCCTGGATTCTGTACACGTTGTTAGGTACCTTCTTGAGGACTACATATAGATCCAACCATGACAAATATAACTTCGACGACTGTCCTTGCGGCACAGCGGGAGTATGTAGAAGAACTCTGTCGCCAGGTTCGTAGTCTTCTTCACTGGTCGCGCTGTCGTAGTGGCGCTACTGTGCATCCTTTGCTTTCATGTCGTTCACGATTGCGTGGTCGCGAGCCTTTTGTAATGTTGTCAGTAGACGCGATGCGTGTTGTTCGTAACCTGACGTCGACGCCATGTTAGTATGGACGTGCACGTTGAGCAGCATGTCAGCTGGCATATTCATGTTTTTACCGAGGAGCAGATAATGAGGACTGTAATCAGTCGATTCATGCACGCTCGAGCAATAGGACATCATGTCGAGAGGGAGCTTGATGTCCGAGTCAGTCTGTGTGTCAATGACGTACGCACTCAAGCTGTTCATCAGCGTGCGATTGAATCGCTCAACCAATCCGTCCGACTGGGGGTGGTAAGGGGAGGTCCTTGTCTTTCGGATGCCCAAAATTGAGCACATTTCTTGATAGACGTTGCTCTCGAAAGTTCTGCCTTGGTCGGAGTGTAGTACTGACGGTATCCCGTAGCGACTGAAGAAGTTGTGGACGAGGCTATTGGCGACCTCCTTGCTTTCTTGAGTCTTCAGAGGGAACGCTTCAACCCATCGAGTAAAACAGTCGCTCACCACCAAGATGTACTTGTGGCCTCTTTCCGTCGTTGGAAACGGACCAGTGATGTCAGTAGCCACGCGCTCAAAAGGGAAGGTGGCAGCTTCCTGAATCAGTGGTGCTCATGGTCTGGGGTTTGGTGCCTTACGAGCGGAACACTTAACACATCTCGAGCACCAGTCGGCTACACTTGGTGCCATTCGAATTCAAAAAAACCTTCCTACGGCCTTCTTTAGTGTCTTGGCGCGCCCAAGATGTCCGCCCCCCGGTGCATCATGAACGGAGTCTAGGGCCAGCGGTATCCATGTCTCGGGGATCACGGGAACGGGGGTTGACTCTGGTGTTTTTGCCCACATGAGGCAGCCGTCGACGAGCCTTAGCTTCTGCCGGTTGCGGAAGAGCACTCCGGTGCAGCATCGACGAATCTCTCCTGCCGGCATGCCTGCAAGCAGGGCGTCGATGATGGGCGAAAGCTGCGGGTCACGTCGTTGTTCTTCTCGAAGATCTGTCATGATGAATGAAGACTGTGCAACTGTCATGAGCGCGACATGTTGGCCTTCATTCGCCGGGGAAGGCCGTCGGGACAACGAATCTGCATTTCCATGTTGTTTTCCCGGCCGATGCGAAACGATGAAGTCATACTCGCTGAGTTGTTCAATTCGGCGGGCGATTCGGCCTTCCGGTTCTTTGAAGCTGTGCAGCCATTGAAGCGCGCGTGTGATCCGTCCTGCAGGTGAATCGCCGTCCAAGCAGGTAGTGCCTAAAGTAACGGACGAAATAAACCAGCGCCAGCACTTCTTTCCTGGTCAGTCACACAGTAGCGGCGTTCAGGCTTCGTGAGGGTACGACTGCCGTAGGCGATTACCCTCTCCTTCCCATCCTGTACTTGGGATAGTATTGCGCCGATACCGTTTTCACTTGCGTCCGTGTCGAGGATAAAGGATAGGTCAAAATTTGGAAACGCCAGAACTGGAGAGTTCGTGAGGCGCTGTTTGAGCTCTTCGAAGGAGTCTTGGCACTGTTGCGTCCAGGCGAATTGAACTTGCTTCTCCAACAATTTGTGAAGCGGGGCCGCGATGCCGGCAAAGTTTGCAACAAATTTCTGGTAGTACGAGGCAAGTCCTAAGAACAAGCGAAGATCCTCGACGCTTAAAGGCTGTGGCCACGTCGAGACCTTTTCTGTTTTCGTCTCGTCGGTTCCGATTCCCGTAGCCGAAATTTTGTGGCCCAAGTACAAAACGCTGTTGCTGAAGAAGCGGCACTTTGAAAGTTTCAACTTGAGACCTGCATCTCTCAATGCCTTCAGAACTTGTCAAAGGTGCATGACATGTTCGACTTCCGTTTTGCTGAAGATGATAAGATCGTCAAGATAGCAAAGTCAGAAGCCAAATTTTCCCACGATCATTTGCATCAACTGTTGAAACGTCGCAGGAGCGTTGCACATCTCAAATGGAAGGACATTAAATTAGAAAAGTCCTTGATCTGTGGCAAACGCTCTTTTCTCTCGAAACCCCGTCGACATCTCCACCTGCCAATATCCTACGCCAGATCGATGGTGCTGAAATATTTAGCACCGTTCAGGGCTCGACGGTGTCGTCGATCCTAGGCAGTTGATATGCGTCCTTGTGTGTGACCTCGTTCAGCCGACAGCAATCTACGCAGAAGCGCAAGCTTTCGTCCTTCTTTTTCACCAGAACGACCTGCGCAGCCCATGGGCTGTTAGAAGGACGAATCACTCCCGTGTCCAGCATTTCAAGCGTTTTCGTGGTCACAACTTCGCGGCGTTTTGGTGGTAAGCGGCGCGGGGCTTCTTTGATTGGGCCTGCTGCACCAGTTTCGATCGAATGCGTCAGAACTAACGTTCTCCCCAAGTTCCAATCACCTTGAGAAATTATATCCTCGAAGTCAAGAAGCGGACATTCGATGAGTTTTTGTTGATCACCGTGGAGGTGTTGTGATGCGGCAAGCTCATCTTGCAGCGAAGTGAGTGTCCATTTCTCTCTTTTCGTCGCAGAGCAGACGCTGTCTCGTGCCGCCTGCGCGTGCCTCTTGTGAAGTGGAGCAGCGGAGTACTCGCCTTCAGGGTGGTCAAAAGCGTGCAGGGTTCCGAAACTTGTACCCTTGAATAAGGTGACCGGCTCTTCGGAATGGTTGATGACACATACTGGTAGCTTATCGGACACTGTCAAGACGCTCCAGGTGACTTCAGTATTCCTTTTCACGAGGAGATCCGGGCGAGGTTCGAGAAGCCCAGTACCGAACTCTGCCACATTCGGTGAAATAGTCCCGAGAACGATGGTTGCGGTCCTCGGTGGCACGACCGACGTGACAGAAAGCTGAACTCTTTGGGTCTGGGCTCACGGGCTCTCTACTTGTCGTTCGAGTTTTCTCTCGCTGAAGTCAACCCGGAATCGGTGTTTTATTAAAAAGTCCAGTCCCAGGACGAACTCATGTAGGATGCTGGGGATAACAATGACAGGATGGCTCACCGAGAAATATGCAACCTCAATGTTTAAGCTGCATGTTCCCCAAACTTCGAAGGCGGCGCCGTTAAGGCCAATGACTCCCTCTCGGTCAGTGAACTCAAGGTCAGGGTTGTCGCGCGAGAGCTCAAGCCACTTGTCGCCTCGTAAAATGGTCGCTGACGACCCGGAGTCGACAAGCATGTTCATGAAACGTCCGCCCACTTTCCCCTTCACTGTTACTTGGGGGTGCGGAAGAATTCCCTGATTTCCACGTTTTACAAATTTAGAGTTGTCACTTGGCAGTGGCGCACGCTGGTCAGAGTTTGCACACGATCTTGCGAGGTGGCCAGTACCGCCACACTGAAAACATCGTGGTCGCCTCCTAGGATTGTTTCCGCAGGGAAAGCTTTGGCCGTGCTCCTGGAAGTGACTCTGCGACTCGATGAAACTGTTCACTGTGGCGCGAAGGTCGGCCACGCTGCTGGTCAACGCCGCAATGGGATCGCCTGTGGGTCGTATAGTGGCTTCCGAAGTGTTATCCACGGCGGCGCAGAGTATTGGTGTCCCGGTAGTCGCAGACAGTTGCCCAATAGATGTTAGCCTTGAGGCTATCTCAAGAGCTTTCTCAAATGTTGCAGGGTCAGCGGCGAGGACTTTGCCACGCAGCTTGGATTGGAGACCCACAATGAACTGGTCCCGTATCATCGGGTCGCCCACCTGTAGTGACACCTCTGGATAATCCTGTCCAAAGAGGTCCACGAGGTCGTAGGCGTAGACGTCTAGGGCTTCCGTGGGTTGATGACCGCGGGACCGAAACTGTGCCGCAGACACAGCACGCAGGCCCGCCGACGCCAAACAAAGTGTCAACGCCTTCACTAGTGCGGGAAAAGTGGCCTTCTCTTGGTCGGGAAGATGCTCGAAGACGCGGAAGGCCCATCCTCGGAGGCGTGTCGGCAGGTACACCAACTTTTTGGCGTCGTCCCAACCGTTGGCTGCCGCGCAAGCGGAGAAGAACTTTGCCCATGACTCAAAGCTTCCCTCACCGATGAAGACGTCCGGAAGAACGGGGTGTAAAGGTTCGGTGGTCATCCCGCCGCTGCCACCAATTGTAACGTGATGGCCAAGAAGCGACTGCGTTCGGTCATTAGACTACCATTTTTTATCTCTGTCCGCATTCCCCTGGCACGCGCCCCCAGAGCGCGCTTCTTCTTCTTCGCCGTGGAGATACCAGCGATCATCACATGTGCAAAAAAGTGTGGATTTCATGTTCACGATTGATCGGGCAGTGTACTTAACCTCAACGCACCTAACCATTGTGCACCCAACGGTCTTCTAACCAACCCTCGTAAAACTAACTGTATTTTATGTGTCTTTGACCTAGCCGTCTTTGACCTAGCTATCATTGACCTAGCTGTCTTGAACCTAGCTGTCTTAGCCCCAGCTGTCTAGGACCTTACCATAAAGTGTACCTAAAAACAGCTTACCGAACCTTGGCATAGCTAACTGTTGGTCACCTAACTTTAGTGTGGTCTTCCACCAGGTGTGTCTTCAATGCCAGCCTCAAAGGCGGCGCAAACCCAGTGGCCAACTTCCAGCCGGCCAGCTCGGAGCACAAGGAGCTCGTGGAACGTGACCTGGTTATGAACGTCTACCGCGACGGAAAGTGGGGCTCCTTCAGGCACACCGTGACGCAGTCATGTGAGTGGGGCTTCATGCAGCCTTTTTACCCAAGAGAGTAGTGCTAGCGAACAAAAAGTTAGGGCGCAAACAAGCTGGTGAAAGTTTAACATTTTAGACAAAACCCCGAGACTTGGGGAAAAAAGGACAACACAACACGAAGTCTCAACTTCGTGTTGTGTGTCCTTTTTTCCCCCCAGTCTTGGGGTTTTGTCTAAAACGTTAGACTAGTGCTCCCTGGGATCCAATTTTGATCGTAGTCAGCCTCTGATTGGATGTCGCGCCAAAGCTTACGCGTAATCAACCAACATTACATTTTTCAACCGATCGCGAGTTCACAATCAGGCACATATTTTTGTCGAAAGTGTTTAACAGCGCATACAGATAGCGACAAAAGATTTTGCTGCCTCTGCTGGGTTTGTTGAAGTCGAACCCATTTATAGCGAACTACGTCGAGGACACATTTCTGTTTGATTTACTCCGTAACTCGCTATATCAAAACCGGGCCTACCGCAAATTTTGAGGCCGGGACTTCCTAATGAACAATTATTTTCTTGACACTACGGTAAACACGCGTTTATGCATTATTCAGCGGGCCGCGAAAAAATTTATGACCCGCAAAAAACCGATAACGTTCTAGGCGGGCTAACCACTGAAACAAGAAGTAGCTCTTGAGCTGTTTATTCTTCGAGGACGTTTACAGAATCGGAGCACCCAGGTGAGCGCGGAAAGAAAAATAATAGCATTTTAGCTGACCGTGAAGCCTTTTCGTCTGGGCTTAGATCCACAATTTGCATATGGCAACCGTATCCTTAAAATAAATGTGATTTTCCTGCCGTGAAGCCAGAGTCCAAACAAACCACCGGACTTGTACAGAAAGAAAAAAGAGAGCCTCGCAAAGCAGCCGAGCCGCAGCAAAGATTACTGTTTGCATGCGAAAGTCGTCGCCTCTCCAACCCCGAATGCTCCATGATCGCTAAAATCTACTTTGCGCCAAGGAATCATTTCCAGCTTATCGACGAATGACAAAGACGGTTTCATTTTCTGCGCAAACCAGATTAGCACGCGGAAGTGAAATGAAAACGAAATCTGACAAACAAAACATAGGAAGCGGTGGTTAGGAAGCAGCTGACGCGACTGGGCGAGGAAAAAAACAAACCTCGAGTGGAGACTGCTCCCAATGCTAATCCCAACAGCGTGTCCTGACCTTCACTTTTTTTGTTTTGTTTTTTTCTTTTGTGTGTGTGTGTGTGTGTGTTTTTGTGTCCTATCTGTGGTCGCTCTTTTTGTTTGTTGTTTGGGAAGTTTTAACTTACGCATTCCTTTTCTTCTCTCTCTTCTACAAAGGGGGGGGGGGTGCTCGTGTGTGTATTTTCATTTTAGATGCGGAGCATCTCTTGCTCGGGGCTATGTCCCTCGGCGTCGGCGTTGTAGTCTGCACTTCACACTACGCATGCGCAACTCTCCTCCTTCCCTCTCTGCAACAGCTGCGCGTTACTCTCTCCGCTCTCTCTCTCTACAGCTGCGCGTGCACTTCGCGTGCGTTCGATTCTAATCACACCGCGCGCGCATGCGCAACTCTCCTCCTTCCCTCTCTCCAACAGCTGCGCGTTACTATCTCCGCTCTCTCTCTCTACCAGCTGTGCGTGCACTTCGCGTGCGTTCGATTCTAACCACACCGCGCGCGCACGCGCAACTCTCCTCCTCTAGTCTCCTCTCCTTCAAGTGTGAAAAAAAATAAACGGCGAGCGGCGAGCGCTCCAAGTTTCTCTGCCGCGAGCCGCGACGAAGGCTCGCGTAGGGGGTAACGCTAGGGCAGTCGGTGGCGCCATCTCTCGACGTCAGCACGCAACTGACTCTTTCCTCGGAACCAACACGATGCTCCGCATCACCCCATGGTTCCCCTCGGGAAGATGGTGTAATTTTTTCTTTTAATAAGGGATGTGTGCTCGCGTGTTTCGAAGTCCCAATTTTAGTTTGATATAGCCAAGGAGTGTTCATTGTAAAGGTACCTTTTTACGTGCGATTTTGTTTTAAATATTTGGGTGTTCAATATAGACACTATTTGCTGTATTCGGGTTTGCTATAAGTGGGTTCGACTACTCCTTCATCTTGCGGTCGATGTCAGCTTATGTACTGCAGCATAACAATTTGAGATTTGAAAACGAAGTGCGGGTTGTCAATGATCTCTAATGTAAATTTGCATGCGACAACAATTTTAGTCTACATTCATTATTATTTTGCAGCAGCGCTCTGTTCATGGCAGAAGATACTTTTTTCTGGTCTGTTAGCAGACGACGTATGGTTTTTTCTTGTTTTATTACCGTCATGGTGCTTCGTAGCAGGCAAACCGCATTCTTCGGTCGTGGACAAACCATCTTCGAAAGCTATCTTTGCT
This sequence comes from Ixodes persulcatus, assembly GCA_013358835.2. Lineage (NCBI taxonomy): Eukaryota > Metazoa > Arthropoda > Arachnida > Ixodida > Ixodidae > Ixodes > Ixodes persulcatus. The sequence goes on along the minus strand of JABSTQ010010871.1, from coordinate 96,361 downwards.
CGTTCCGCGGGAGGCAAACTAGCTAGATCTCGCTCGCGGCAATTGAAATCGGACCCCCAACGAGCTACTGAGAGCGGTGTGTCACTCGGTAATTGCCACCATTGTCCAGGAGCGGTCTGGCGGCTTTTGGCGACACTCCCCCAGGAAAGTTCAGTGCGCACATTCTGACCACATTCTAAAAGTAGCACCATCTCACCCTATTGCGCAGTGTTTTACTTTGGCGTTCGAAAGCCTACCAGCGTCCCACATTTCTCTGTCTGTTTTGTTACGTAACGCGACCCACCTGAGTAGCCCACATCCGATCGAGTAAGATTTGCAACACTGCCTCCGTTTTCCCGCTCGTAAGAGTAGCTGTAGGCGCCAACAGAATGAGAACGCCAGTCCGCGTCTTTCGAACACTCGTCCTTCAGCACTCGCTCGGTGCCTTCCGTCGTGCTCTGCCATGCACGCGCACGCTCGAAGTGCACGAGACGTTGGAGCGTCGTCGGGGGCAGGTAGCTCGCGCTGGAGCCGTAGCAAGTGAAGCTCCTCCCTGGTGTTCTCATCTTCTCGATGACTGTAGTGACGGAGCGTGACAGCCCCGTCTCTCGGCGCTTGGTCTAAAATACAAACGGCCGCGTTTCAGACTGTCACGCCCGACGGGGAAAGAGGAAGGCAAAGACCATGTGAATTGCGGGAATGAGAAATACGTTATATTATGTAAAGGACTGGAAGAATTAATATCAGAAAGAAAGATAAAAAGTTGACCGTCAGAAAAGAAAGAGATAATTTGCAAAAGAGAAAGTACAAAAAAACCAGCAAGGATATCGGGCTGGACAAGCTGGTTTAGCTTGTTTTTAAGCTGGTTTGAGCTGGTTCGAGCTGGTCTAGGTAGTAATCAAGCTGGTTCAAGCTGGTTCAAGCTGGATCAAGCTGTTTCGAGCTGGTTCGAGTTGGCACTGCAGCTGGGCAAGCTGGTACTTGAGCTGGTTTAAGCTTGTCATGCTGGTTCGAGCTGGTTCTGAATCTGGCCCAAGCTGGTCTTGCTGGGAGCGCGCACGCCAAGGTCGGCGAGAGCTTGCCGAACTGACATTGCCGGGAGCGCGCGAGCCAAGGTCGGCTGGGGTGGGGACGACGCCACGTCCTGTTCTTTGTCCTATCGTTTTTGGTAGACGATCGGGCGCTTCAGGCACGCTGCGAGCTTCCTTTGTGTGCGAGAAAAGAGAGAGAAAAAGAGTGGAAGGAACGTAGAATTTCAGACAAGTTTGGCTATCTTGGGCAGATTTTCGAAGGGACGGCTGTGTGTGTGCGCGTTGCTTGGCGACTACTTGAACGGCGGTGCAAGCGAAGAAGGGATTTAAGAGACAGCGAGCAGCAGTCCGTTCAGCGCGGGAAGAAGTCGGATGCCCGACTGAGGCGTCGTTTTGTGTCTTCGAACATCTGTGTGCTCGTGAATGACGGTGGTGCCGAGGAGTATCGCCAATGCCATCCAAGCCACACGGATTTCCTCGCCCTCTGCCGACTACGCAAGAGGACGCTTCGCCCCCATTACCGGCGGGACCCAGGTTCGCTTCTCTCATCCGTGCAGTATTTTTTATTGTTATTGCCTGTTTTTTGCGTGTGTCTAGTATTTTTCGTGTTGAGAGATAATCGATCTAGTTGTAATAGCATTGTTTGTTTTGCACCGAGAGCTACTGTCTGTGCGCCGGTTAGTACTGTGCCAGCGCAGTGGATGTGTAGCATCTGAGCTCATGTGAGCAGACCGCGAATACGAAACTAATAAATTATATGCCGAGCTGGCTTTTCTAGAGTTTGGCTTGCTTATTTTGTGTATTCATTTAAACTGGTGTGGAAGTACACCAGCCTAACCAGCATGAGCAGTTCACCCAGCATGACCAGCATTTGCCCAGCATTCACCCAGCACGACCCAACGTCCAACCAGCTCGACCAGCACTGCAAGCTGGAGCAATAACCCAGCATGAAGCTGGGATGCTGGGATCAGCTTGTGCTGGACATGCTGGATCAATAACCCAGCATGAAGCTGGGAGGCTTGGACCAGCTTGTGCTGGTTTTTTTTAATACGGTAATGAAGAAATAATCTGCACGCGTCTCAGCACTAATTAATGTTCGATCAAGTCAAAGACACATGAGGTGAATCTCGGCTCACGAGTCCTCGGTGGCGTGTCCTTGTGAAGGCGGTTGCCTTCGCCTCGATGGTTGGAGGTGGTAGCGCAGACTTCGCTAGGAGCCGTGCATGGCAGCCCCACGTGTCGTTGTCCGGCAAAGGACCTGTCGACCAGGCCGTTGGACTCAGCGCTTCGCTCACCTTGGCAGCTGTTGAGCGATCTGCACGCCGACCGGTGCGTTCCGTTCTTGGCTTCCAATCGCCTGCTCGGTCGTAAGCTCCCCACCTCGTCCTCTTCATAATATTTTTCGTCTTCGATTCCTATTGAAAAAACCAGCACAAGCTGGTCCCAGCATCCCAGCTTCATGCTGGGTTATTGCTCCAGCATGCCCAGCACAAGCTGGGCTCAGCATCCCAGCTTTATGCTGGTCCCAGCATCCCAGCTTCATGCTGGTCCCAGCATCCCAGCTTCATGCTGCGTTATTGCTCCAGCATGCCCAGCTTGCCGTGCTGGTCGAGCTGGTTGAATGCTGGGTCGTGCTGGGTGAAGGCTAGGCAAATGATGGGTCATGCTGGGTGAACTGCTCATGGTGGTTAGGCTGGTGTACTTCCCCACCAGTTTAACCAGTTTAAATGAATACACAGGATAAACAAGCCAAACCCTTTTGAAAAGCCAGCTCAGCATCTAATTTATTATTTTTGTATTCGCGGTCTGCTCACATGAGCTCAGATGCTACACATCCACTGCGCTGACATAGTACTAACGGGCGCACAGTTAGTGGTTCTTGGTGCAAAACAAACAATGCTATTAAAACTAAATTGCTTATTTCTCAACACGAAAAATACTAGACACACGCCAAAACAGGCAATAACAATAAAAAATACTACACGGATGAGAGAAGCGAACCTGGGTCCCGCCCGTAATGGGAGCGAAGCGTCCTCTTGCGTAGTCGGCAGAGGCGAGGAAATCCGTGTGGCTTGGATGGCATTGGCGATACTCCTCGGCACCACCGTCATTCACGAGCACTCAGATGTTCGAAGACACGAAACTACGCCTCAGTCGGGGCATCCGACTTCTTCCCGCGCTGAACGGACTGCCACTTGCTGTCTCCTTAAATCCCGCTTCGCTTGCACCGCCGTTCAAGTAGTCGCCAAACAACGCACACACAGCCGTCCCTTCAAAAATCTGCCCAAGATAGCCAAACGTGTCTCACATTTTCCGTTCCCTACCACTCTCTCTCTCTCTCTCGTTTCTCGCACACAAAGGAAGCTCGCAGCGTGCCTGAAGCGCCGGTAGTCTACCAAAAACGAGAGGACAAAGAACAGTACGTGGTATCGTTCCCACCCCAGCCGACCTTGGCGCGCGCGCTCCCGGCAATGCCAGTTCGACAAGCTGTCGCCGCGACCTCGGCGTGCGATGCTCCCAGCAAGACCAGCTTGGCCAGCCTTGAACCAGCTGGGCCAGATTCAGAACCAGCTCGACCCAGCATATGACAAGCTTGAACCAGCTCAAGTACCAGCTTGCCCAGCTGCAGTGCCAGCTCGACCAGCTCGACCAGCTTGAACCAGCTTGAACCAACTTGACCAGCTTGAACCAGCTTGAACCAGCTTGATTACTACCTAGACCAGCTCGAACCAGCTCGAACCAGCTAAAAAACCAGCTAAACCAGCTTGCCCAGCTTGATATCCTTGCTTGGTTTTGCAATAGGGAGTGCGGCCGGGGCGCAATCATTGTCATGAGGATTATGACACTACCTGCCGCAACAGAACGACGAGACAGCCATCGGCTGCAGCCGCGTAAATAAACGTAACTCGACCCAGAATGGACGACCGACCGTCGTTGTGACGTCGTACGGTAAGGGACGAGGTCACTCGTTACGACGGCACTTGGGCGCAAAGTTCTACCACAAGAACGGCAACATTAGGGGCCGACTCCACGGGGATTGTGCCCGAGTTGTGCGTCTTGCACTCAAAAGATGCGCGTGGAGCCGTTGGCCCTGGCGAACGCGCGCGCAAGATGCCATTTGTTGAGGTTTTTGCTCTAGAACAGTTAATGCTGCCATAGCCTTCTCTATACTGACAAAGCCTGGCAGATCACAACGAGAAGCGGCCGCTGAAATTAAAAGGTAGAGCGGCAGACAGCGGATGAGAGTAGAGCCACGTGACGGGCGCCCCGCTGCGGCGGGACGCCGAAACAAACTTCTCCCGAGCGATGGAATGTCTGCTCGTGCTCCCCGCGTTCCTCGCGCTACCACTTCTTTTCTCGTTGGGTTCGAAAAGCATGTTTTGGGTCCTCGCCGTTGCAAAAGCTTTGCGCTGACGTCCAGGTTCCCCGAGAAATACTCTGTGCTACCAGATCCTCGCGCTCCTAATCTGCGACCGGGCACTCTATGGCTCCGTCGTCGAACTGCCAGACTGTTAGCAAGTCCCGTGTATTTAGTAAATATTTGGGGTGAAAAAAAGCTATTTACAAAAATTACCATAAATTTACACGTTGACTAATGAATAATTCGTTCAAAAATCGTGCGAGGTTGTAAAAACCGTGTTTTGGTTCGTTCATACACGCATAGCCGTGTAGCCGACCTCGAAAACACGCATCACCCCCTAGAAAGGTCCGTGGAGACAAATGACGCGGAAAGAAACATGTCTCGGAGACAGATAGGCACCAAAAGCAATTATGGCATGTCGCGGGACGGGGCGAACCCCGCGCTTACAGCGCTTACCGTGCTCGCTGCCATTTTTTGCTGGTCGATGGTAATGCGGCTTCCCTCTTGTCGCCCATGTTTGTATTTATTTTAGCGGTCTTGATAATAGGTTCTGACCAAAGTTCTGACACACCACGAATAAAGTTATGGGTCTAATTACTCATTCTAAACCGTTAAAATGAATATAAAAAGTGTTCCCTCGATCTGAACACGCGACATTGCAGTTAGTTTCATTTTGGCTTCAACCCTTCAACTGCAAGCAACGTTACTACCGGGTGAAACAAGGAGACGGCAGGCTCTTTAAATCGACCGGAAAATTCGGTTTCTTAACCTATCGCGCTACGACTTTGTGCAGCGTTGCCCACAGATGGTGCATTTGTTTTGTAAAATTTGCAAAGAACGAACTTACCTGAGGAAAAAGTAAAGAAAGAAAAAGGCTTAGCTCCTATGGAAACGCAGCGATGCCACCGGTCTTCAAACAACACGGCGCCGTTTCGCACGGAAGACAAGAGATGGCGCAAGCGGTCGCGACGCCAACTGCCGCCAACGAACGAGCAGACGCCGAGAGCCGGCGTATTTAGCAGACAAGAAACTGCAGCTGCTTGTTGTTACCGCGCCTGTTTTTGTTTCTGCGACTGTCGCCGCCTGCGGAACGCGCGCCGCTTTTGAGTCGAAAAGATTGTCTGCTAAAGACGCTGGCTCTCGGTGCCGAATGCTCGTTCGTTGGCGGCGTTCGTTGCGCCATCTCTTGTGTCCCGTGCGAAACGGCGCCGTGCTCTTTGAAGACCGGTGGCGTCGCTGCGTTTCCATAGGAGCTAAGCCTTTTTGTTTCTTTACTTTTTTCTCAGGTAAATTCGCTCTTTGCAAATTTTACAAAAAAAAATGCACCATCTGTGCGCAACGCTGCACAAAGTCGTAGCGCGATAGGTTAAGAAACCGAATTTTCCGGTCGATTTAAAGAGCCTGCCGTCTCCTTGTTTCACCCGGTAGATTACCTCAGTTGTGGAACTCCCCCCCCCCCCCCCCACCTCGTGGAGGGGGGTACCCCCCCCCCCCCCCCTCCACGAGTGGTACCAGGAAAACAACGGTCAACAGAGAAGGAGCTCGCGATTCAGCATAGTGCAGTGCTACGGGCCCGTGAATCTTCAAAGTTCGGGGTGGTGGCGGTGTAAAAAAAAAGGACACATCAGCGCCACACCAGTGATCACGAATAACACCGGTCTCAAACTTTCAAGCCCCGCCGCTCCACTCGGACACCGGACACGACATACGAACAACAAACTGCAACAAAACACCCCAAAAGTGAAGGCAGGTGAATGTGTCGTGCTCCCGTACTGCAACTACGGAAGTGAAGTATTGGGCGGATGTTTTTCACAAGAATATATAAAAAATGCTTTGCGCGAGAATTATTTCCACTTATTATTGAATACATAATGATAAAATCCCAATAAGTTGGTTTTCTATCTGATTCAAGCTTGTCGGACTGTTCATAACACTAGTCGAGCATGAAAATAACAAAATATAACTTTTTCATGACCGGTTTAAGATTTATTGTTAATAGATCGTTATTTTTCGCAACGAACTAACATTATAGATTTTGCCTTCATGCTTTTGAAATACAAACAGTTCTTACATACGGCTGTCCATTGCTCCGTGTTTTGTGTCTTCGTCTTTAAATACTGTAACGGTCAGCGACCAAAGAGCTCACCCGCACATGTCAAGCTTATACACCTTTCCAAAAAACGCTGCTAGGCCGCCGCCATTTTGCTGATGCTGATGCGACTGGTGCGACTCTCGCGCCCTCTATTAGTTAGAAAATTCCTGCCACTTCTCTTGGACTGCGAAGACCCGCTCAGCGCGGTTTCTCTACCTACGTTTTTTTTCGGTTTTGCATTCGATGTTTTCTAGCCCCTCTTGAAAGTTTCCACAATTTTTTTTATGCGTGCTGCGTATCCTTTCTATCTTCCATTGTGAGAAATAAGGCTGGTAAGTGCCTGCCATTCAAGCTTTTCTGCTCGACATTCACGGGAAACGAAGGAGGTGAAGGACGTCGAATGGCCGTCGACGCGGTTTTGCGAACATTGTTCTCGCCCCTCCCAGAGATAATCCGCGTAGAATCCTCAGTCGTCTCTAAAAATACATGTCCGGGTTTGAGTGGGAAACCGGGTCAGTCGCGTTCGTTGCTTTGCCCTGGTGCTGTTTGTGAAAAAAGGGAGCTCTCCCCAAAGCGTGCCCCAAAACGAAGTCAACTTGGATTCCGTCCGATCGTCAAGATGTGTCTGTCGTCGACTGTGAATGTGTTATTTGAGATCTTTCTCAAATAAATTATTTTCAAATAACGCTGCATCGTGTGGTACGTACAAAATATTGTTCGAATGTTAACACTTGCTGAATTGTATGTCCATGTCCTGTCCATCGGTAAACACGTAATTTGTGAGCGTTAAAATGCATGCCTTTTGGCTATCTTCTGTTGTAAATTATTTTTACAGCTAAGCGCTTTGTCGTTTGACATGCGGTGAATCGCGCGGCGCCGTCAATACTTATCGTAAAGAAAACAGCAAAAAAACGAACTATACATTCCAGTCGCATTCGTTCTGTCGCGCGCGTACCCAACAAAAATAGTTTATAGGTTTTTTATTGCTTTTTTTTTCAAATGCTGGTATAATGCTTCTCAATTAACTTGGGAAAATACATGCACCATTAAACACAAAATACAGCGGGAAAAGACGAGGATTTAGCCGGCCAGCAGTGTTTGAAACTGCGCATACGCAGGCTGCGCCCATCGAAATCACAGTCCACTCGGTTAGGGTTAACAGGGACGCCAGTAGGAGTCTAGCCTCAAACCCAGTGAATGGGCTCGAAAAACGGTTTACTGCCCCTGGGGTAGAGTGTTTCTTGGAATGATGTATATACGCCGCGGGGAGGAAAAGTACGTTGAGTAGGAACGTGTCGGTTGCTGTGTCGTTGTTGTGTTTGTGTATATGTCGGTGCTGTGTAATACGTGGTACTCATGTTGTCTGTGATGTAGGTGGGTTGGTGTCCACTCGTGATCGTTCGCAGCGTATTAGCAGACTTTTTTTTATATAGGCTGCTAGAAATCTCGCTTGGTGGCGTAAGTTACCGCCCGATTCCAAATAGTTTGCTCGAGCTATTATCTCATGCAAGTTTGGCATTTGTTTTTCTGTCTAGCGGCTCCGTCGTAAGTACCGACGCCGCCAACGACGCACGTACGTTTACCTTTGCACGCTGGGAGACTCTTACTGTGTATACAAGCATCGAACGAGAACAGACGCGTCCTGTGTGCCATCGATCCGGCTGAAAGGCGCGCGGCTCGCTGGGCTCGTCCTCTCGCCTGCTCTCGGCTGCTGGCCGCCATGTTTTATAACGAACTCGCTCAACCGTGTTTTGGCGGAAGGCAGACACGGTGTATCGTGTTAAGTTTACACGGCACCTCATGTGTAGACGAATAACACACATGGCTGCGTGTAAAACGAACACGTTTTGGACGTGTCCTCTATGGGACACGGTTTACACCTCTGAGCTTGTTATTTTTGCTCACAGTGCAGGCTTTAGTGAGTATAGAGGAGTCTATGCTGCTGCAGACGCCGGCACGTGCGACGCGTGGAACACCATTCCCTGCATTCTTATTGCTGCCTTGGGCAATTCAGCAATAGGTCTATTAGTAGATTAGTTATCAATCGGCACCATTTTCAAGATCTGTAGACTTTCAGGTAGATAAAGGTTTCTCAAAGATTTGCCGCTGTGCGACCCACGTCGGCTATGTCTACGCTCGCACCGCCCTCTCTGTGTCGTCGTTCCAAGCGCCTGCGTGCCTAGTTTCCTTTCCTTCCGCTCTCCCGGGGTGGTGGTCCCGTTGCACGTGTCTACTTTCCGCCGGATGGCGGTCCCCTCGCGCGTGTCTAGTTTCCTCAGGGTCATCGGGGTGGGTCTGTGTCGTGTGCTAAACAGCTGCACTGGTCATCCATCTTCACAGAGTGAAATAGCTCATGATTTTTTTCCGTAACTTCTCTAGGTGCCACCCGGTTGCCAGGGGCACTTGTCGTGTATAGGCTTGAGAGCCTAGATTGAAGAGAAAGTCCATCTCAAACAATGGGGAGAGTTTTCAATTTGATGGCGAATGCCTCTCCTAATGCCAAGTGGTTGCGGCGAGGAGGAAAGCCGGCGGAAACGTTTGCCGACGATTGACGCTCTCGTCACCACTTCGCCGCTCGTATTGCAAGTGCGGTCCGTAAACCACGGGACCCCGATCGACCAGTTGGAAACCCTCCGTGATCTAGGCTCTCCAGTATGCCTTCCCCCCCCCACCTGCATGCCGAGCGCGCCTTCAACTAAGTGCGATAAATACTATCGCTCTCGAGAGTGGGCCCCGCCTCGACGGCTTACTCCCGGCCCGCAGGCGGCGCCCCCCGGCTGTGGACGGACCAGGCGTTCCTCGACGTGCGTACCCGGGGTGACCTGTCGAGCTTGCAGTGGTATGAGAGTCCCCTGCGGTACCGGCCGGCATCGGACGACCAGGTGCTGTGCGGCGTCTACTACGCGGCCCTCAACTTCCGCGACATCATGCTGGCCACGGGCAAGCTGCCCCTGGATGCCCTCCACGGTGGGTGCATGTCGCGTGCCAACGGTGCAGAGCAGTTTCAGTCCTTCCGAGGGAGAATGTTGTCTCCCGCCATGAGGGACATAAATAGATCTTTTCCGAAATTCAGTTCGGCTACTTTGATCACTATCGTCGTCCGAGGACGGGATACTACCGTGAACGACTTTATATTCGTTGGCTAGGTACTTCGCGAATTTCAGGCGTCGGCTGCTCCTGCGGTATTGGCAATCGGAGCGCCGGGTCTTTCAATTCAGACTTTTTAACGCCTCTCAGACTTGAATTCGCAGGATGAGAGCTTACTGTCTCACGGACAAGTTCTAAAGTACCTCCGGTTCTAAGTCTGAAACCGCCGGAATGTTCTGTAAGCGGACGCACCAGAATAAAACCGAATAGAAAAATAAAGTGACAACATTTGCCTTCAATGTTTTCATTTGATGCCTCTAAATCCAAACAGCTTGGATGCACCTTACATGCTCCCGCGAGATAATTAAGAAAACCCAGCGCATTGACCCTTTCTTGATAAACAAAACCTGACCTCTGGGAAGCACCTTTAGGAAAAAAACCCGACAGTCAAAGGGTTAGAGAGCAACTGTCTGGGCTCCGCCAGTTGCGCATTCTCCCCTCCTCCCACCGACCGACGAGAAGGGTCGCTCATTGCGTCTCGGGGTGCAGGCAACCTGGCGACATCGGACTGCGTGCTGGGGCTGGAGTTCTCCGGGAGGGATCCCTCGGGGCGCCGGGTGATGGGCTCGGTGGCGGCCGGGGGCATGGCGACTGTCGTGGCGGCCGACCCGGGCTTGCTGTGGGAGGTGCCGGCGGACTGGAGCCTGGAGGAGGCGGCAACGGTGCCCGTGGCCTACTCGACGGCCTACTACGCCCTGCTGGTGCGGGGCGCCATGCATCACGGGGAGACCCTGCTGGTGCACTCGGGCAGCGAGGGCGTCGGCCAGGCCGCCATCTCCATCGCCCTCTCTATCGGCTGCACAATCTTCATTACCGTCGGTGGGTGGGACCCTCCTTGCTTAAACACCCCGGGGAGATCTCGAGACAAAAGGAGAAGAACAAGAGCAAAGTAAGGGCAGAAAAAGAATACGGACGATACGTTTGGCGTGTTCACTTTGCTGCGACGAGTCTCAGTTGTTCGATTGCTCCTCAACTCGCTCTATTTCTAGACATTGCGCGACGCCGGCGCTTTCCTGCGAAGTAAGCTAGAAAAGAGTTGGATTGAGACCTGACGGAGGATGTTCTGCCCGCGAGACGGACCCGTCGAGACCACCTACTGGGCCACCACTGTCCATGCCTATGCCCCACCATTCTGAAGCGGTTAGAAATAATGGTACCTTTAGATTATTAACTTAAATCTTTGACCTAAGCCGGCTGCCATCACCTATGTTTTGCCGAATTTATTTCGAGGAGACTACGAACCATTTACTGTATCTCACCCTATAGTCCACGCCCGGTATATGGGATCGACGTGGCGTTTACATACGATTCCACGTTTGTCTACGCCAAGTGTGGCAGAAACCAGATTCGCATGAAGTGAAGTGTCAGCGTCTGCACCGCACCGACAGCATCGCCACCGCGGCGGCACGATGTTTGAGCCGTGCACTGGTGTATAGTTTGAAGGGGCAAATTTTGGTTGAAAAGAAGCTATTTTCCTTAGATAATCTGTACCTGGTGCCCAGTCTGCGTGTAAAAACGTGTAATACGAAGCACATCTTGGCAAATGCCTGCTTCATTATCTTAGAAAAGAAGCAAGTGTTGTACATAAATCACCGTTAACATATACTCAGTCATTAACAAAATACCTATCTCACGTGTTATTTCAATAAACAATGAAACAAAACCTTGTATACTCTACCTCTAGATAGTCTGCAGATAGATATGAATCTGCTCAATGAACCTATCACTGAGAAATGCTGTCGATAACCACACATTTTTCTGGTGGAAGGCATACTGAAATATCTGTTGACGGTTACTATAAAAAGAATTTTGAAAAAAAGCATTTTTCAAGCAAAATGTTTACGAAGAACACAAAAAACTTGCATTTACCAAGGTTTGCGAATTCTAGTTTTTGAAAATAAAGGAACATGAAAATGCAAAATCTAAGTTCATAGTAAGCGAATCTATAAAAGTTGACATGTAAGCCGCAAAGTTATGTCTCTCGATAGTTTTATAATGACACAATTCATTTATTAAGTGAAATTTATGCCAAAAGGAGAAACTGAAAAAAAAACGCGTTCAATGTACTGGAATCTCTACGTTTTCTTTAGCATCGGCAGACGTAAAATAATTTATAAAATAAATTAACTATGAAGTGTAAAAAATGAAACTTTCTGAGAATACCCTCTAGATGTGGCGGATGTAAATATGGTATTTATTTAACATTAATTTTTTTTACGAATTTTGTTTTTCTGGGTAGTGCCTTAGGTCGAATAAAAAGACAACGGTAAGAAAACGTCCCAAACGCAGCTAAATCGTTTGTCTTTCTTTCTCCTTATATACGCCCAGTGCTGAGGTCACCGACTTCTTGACGGATACACTCTTAGTGGACACAACAACCGAATGACCTTTTAACGTAAGGACATTGATACAAGTAGACCCATTTCTCTAAACTGTACAACGTTGTTTTTTTTTTTGTTTTTTTTTTTTAACAATGGCTATGACTGAAAGACACTTTCTTTTACAATTAACCACAAACCCTCTCAAAAAGATTTGGAGGACAGACGGCGATACAGAAACACACCGACCTTGCACACTGAGGGTAAAAACCAAATCACTCTCTCCTCATAGAAAAAAAAAATTAATTTCTTTATTGTTTCTGTTCGACTTAAAATTTTCTTACATTTTCCTGACCTCAGTCTCAGGCGTTACATTAGGATTACTTATCACCAGATCGCCTGCACATTCAGTTATTTCGTTGATGTTTTTCACGAACTCTAGTCCGAGAAATATGAGACTACGAGCCATTTAATGCCCGAGTACTGGAGGGGGTACGAAAACACAAGCCTGTGGGGTTAATTGAAGTGCCGATCCCTGGCATCCATACTGCTCACGCTGTCCGCTCGGCGTTGCCTGCAGGTTCCCAGGAGAAGCGGGAGTTCCTGAAGCGGCGCTTCCCACAACTGCAGGACCGCAACTTTGCAAGCTCTCGGGACCTGTCCTTCGAAGAGCACATCCTTCGCGAGACCGAGGGCAGGGGTGAGTCGGCATTTTGCGTTTGTCCCGCACCTCGAGACCCCGGGCCACGACGGCCCTCCCAATTCCCGCGTTTACCTGACGAAAGACGGTGCGAGAAAAAACGGCTAGCCCTGAGAGTTCGTGGGAGTGGGCCAAGAACCCTCTCGTGCACGCCCAGGGGTGGACCTGGTGTTGAACTCGCTGGCCGAGGACAAGCTGCAGGCGAGCGTGCGCTGCCTGGCCACCCACGGCCGCTTCCTGGAGATCGGCAAGTTCGGCCGGTCTCAGAACAACACCGTGGGCATGGCGGTGTTCCTCAAAGCCCTGTTCGGTGACGACCCGGGGCGGCGGCGGACAAGCGCCGGGTGGCCCAGCTGGTGCGCGAGGGCATCGCCTCGGGCGCCGTGCGGCCCCTGGGCGCTGTTCGCTTTGCTCGGGACTACGTCGAGGAGGCCTTCCGCTTCATGGCCTCCGGCAAGCACATGGGCAAGGTAGTGCTCGAGGTGGGTGCCCCACGCCGCTCGCCAGTTCGTTCTGGCCACCCGTTCACACACTTGCGACTTCTTAATACCGAGTGCCTTGGAACCTCTTAAGGCCCGTTGACACACTTGCAACCGAGTACGACCGAGACAGACAAGAGCCGCTGCAACCTCTTAAAATTTCTTAGGACGAGAGAACACACTGGCACGCTGGCGCCATCTATGCGGTGGCCCTGGAACTGCATTTCCCAAGAACGAAGGTTTTGCGGGATTTCCCAGGTAAAATGTGCGTAATACCTATTAGGAAAGCTGGTTTATAACGTTGAGAAAGGTGTTTCGAGCCAAGAAAGAAAGGTAATGCGGGAGAGAAATAGAAAATATTCCGGACCGCCAAGTTTTGACTGCTACCTAATAGATGGCGCCCGTGTGTCCTCTCTGCGTAAGAGGTATTAAGAGGTTCCAAGGCACTCGGTCCTAAGAGGTCGCAAGTGTGTGAACGGGCCTTTAAACGCCGTTCCCGCATGTGCAACCGAGTAGGACGGAGAGACACAAGACATGTTTTAAGCCTCTTGCGACATCTTAGGACCGCGTGCGCTGCTGCGGAGCTGGACTTAAGACATCGCAAGAGGGTTAAAACCCGGTCTTATCTCTCTCGGTCGTTCGCGGTTACAAGTGTGTAAACAAGACTTTAGAATCTCTTACGACGAAAGGACAGACTGGCGTCATCTATCGGGTAGCAGTGGAAACTTGGCGGTCCTGTATATTTTCTATTTTCTCTCGAGCATCATCCTTTCTATCTTGGCTTGAAAACCTTTTGTCAACGTTATAAACGACCATGTCTCATAGGTATTTTGAACATTTGACATCGGAAATCCCACAAAACCTTCGCTCTCGTGAAATGCAGTTCCAGAGTAACCGCTTAGATGGCGCCAGCGTGCCAATATGTTCTCTCGTTCTAAGAGATTTAAGAGGTTTCAAGGCACTCGGTTCTAAGAAGTCGCAAGTGTGTGAAGGGGCCTTCATCGTCGCACTTTCTTCCTCGCACACCGTCCCATTGTCGCACGAAGACTGTCTTCAGACACATTCTAAGAATACTTACGAAGGAGACATAGTTCCAACATAGTTGAGACATATCTGCAGATAATTCGGTGGTCGTGTCCGCAGCCAGTGTCTTTTTGCGCTCGGTAGCAAGCAGTAACAGTTGTGGTTGCTTGCGACCCAGTGAATTATGACCCCTCGCAGTATCTTACGAGAGGGCACGCTGGCGCCATCTATGGGTAACCCTGGAACTGCATTTCACTAGAGCGAACGTTCTCTAGCATTTGCGAGATCAAATGTACATACACTATGTACGTCAAATGGTTGTTATAACATTGTCAAAAGCTCTTTGAACCAAGAGCGAAAGAATGATGCGCAAAAAAATGGGAAATATATGTCAATCGCGTGCGTTTCACGGCTAGCCGATAGATGGCACCCCCGTGCTCTCTTGTCGTTAGACAACATACGTTACGGAGAGTTTCTAACTTTTCGATCGGAGTTACGTGGTTCGTATTTGCGATACGACCTGCTAGGAGGTGACGAAAGCGTCGGTCATCTGCGAGCGTTTCTGCCTTTCCACCCGCTTTCCTTCTTGCCCGCGAAACCACGGCGCATGCGCAGTTGCAATACAGATGACGAAACAAGGCTTTACAAAGAATCGAGTGTCTTCAAACTAAAAATTAAAGAGGCAAAAAGAAAGTACTGCACACGACCCTTCACGAGTTAATGAAAGCATCGCCCACTAAATTTGCCAACAATATTAATCCAAGAGTCCAAAACGTCTAGTTCGAGCTCTTTAGAGAAACAAAGAATGACAGATGAATTTATTACCTATTTTAATTCCGTTTTTTTGGGATGACAATGGCAGAACGAAAACGTGTCAAAGTAATAATAATAAACAGTGAAGTGTTGTGAGGATTAGTAGCAACTGAGTCAGGTGTACTTGCGTTACTGCTTGAATTAAACGGTAACAAAGGCAGCGGCCCGGAGGAAATTTCGATTATGTAGCTAAAACGGTATACCGAATGTGTCAGTAAGTGTTTAGTAATATTTTGTCTTCAAAGTTTGACTTCGAAACAATGACGTCTTTCTGTGAGCAGTATTCTTTAGTGTGCAGTTCCCAGTATGGCTTTCGCGAAAACACGGGCACGCAATCACTACTCGAAGACATGTCCGATCACATCCACGAAAATATTGATCATCACTATTTTGTGCCAACTTTTTTTCTAGACCTCAAAAAGGCATTTCATACAGTTCATCACGGGTTGCTTGTACATACATTTGAGCACTTGGGTTTTAGAGGCACATTCCATCACTTCCTGACCGACTACCTTCAGGGTGTCAACAGCTCGTAAAGATTGGTGACTCTACGAGTAACATAGTGACACTTAGGTGTAGTGTTTCCCAGGGGTTTATTTTAGGACCTCTCCTTTTCAACATCTGCGTTGACGAAATTGGGAAGCTTCACTTTTCCTCGCGGGTGTTTCGGTACGCCGGCGATACCCCTTTTGTTTTATCTGGAAATAATGAATTCGAAGCTACATCGTCTTTTTATAATGGCATATTTAACCTGATGGCATGGTCCACTAGCAACTAAATTTGTCTAAAGGTCGATGAGACACAACTAATGTGTTCTCTTAACCCGCTCAAAATTATAAAATTTCCGGCCTCCTTAGTCCTTCACTTAGCTACTTGTAAAAACTGAAGGTGGGCACCCCTAGAACACGTGTCATCTACAAGGTATCTGGGCGTGCTTTTGGATGGGAATCTGTCATGGGGAGCGGATGCTCACTACCTGGCGAGGCGCCTACGAATGCTATCTGCTTTTATGTATGCCTTCGTTTTCTGACCGATGCGCGTACTAGATATAAGACATTACAGGCAATGGGAGAGCCTATACAACGATACGGTATAACGGTCTATGGTTCCTGCTCGTAATTAATATAAAAAATAAGATATTATTCTGCGAAACATGGCAAGAAACATGGCGTATGGAACTATTTTCCCTCATCTTTGTTTGCGACAAAGGATGAGGGGAAATAGGGATAGTAGGTACTACAAAGAGCAATACAAAGATACACGTAACCTATCACTTGCCTCAATGCGCCAACAAAAAAAGAAGTGTTACAGCAACCGCATCTTGAAAACAAAAGGAAATTCGAAGGAGATACCAAACATCAATAATTCTGTTACAAAATCGTCCCAGAGATGTCGCGTTGTACCTGATTTCTGCGTTCTAAATTGTAGCCAGGCAGTTTTTGCAGAAAAATTCAATGATTTTTTTTATTAACATAAGCAGCAATATTAGGCCTAGTGTTGGTCATAATGATGATGCTTTTTTTTGCCTACGCCTTTGAATAACAGCTTTGTCTTTAAAGAAAGAACCAGAGAAGAAATTATTCATATCACTAAAAAAATGTCCTCTAACAAAGACGTAGGGCATGATGAGATATCGGTTAATATAATGAAGGCCAATATTGATATCTTGAGTGAACAATTACAAAAAAATATTTAATCAGTCGGTTTTGGGTGGTGTTTTCCCAGTTGAATTGAAAGTTGGTAGAGTTGTACCTATCTATAAAGGTGATGATCCCAATCACAATTTTACCCGCCATTGATAATTTGTCTGAAAAATTGATAGCTAATAAAATATTAGAATTTATTCAAAAATACCAAATACTGGCATCACAGCAGCATGGCTTTCGCAAAAATTATTCTACTAACGCCGCAGTTCATTATGTAACCGAGATAACAAACCAAGCTCTAGATAAGGGTCAGATTACCATAGGCGTATTTCTCGGCATTAAAAAAGCCTTTGATTGCGTTGACCACAACATTTTGCTGAATAAGCTAGAGCGTTATGGGTTCCGAGGTCCGGCAATTTCGTTCTTTTGTAGTTATTTAGCAAACCGGAAGCAGTTTGTAGACATATTTAAGGAAACGTCAACCCTGAAAGTTGTTAAGGCTGGAGTGTCACAGGGCTGTGTGCTGGGTCCCATTTTATTTTATTTATATTGTGAGGCAGCTCATGGACAACACCCACTTCATCTTCATTATGATCACCATCACTGCCGTTCTCAACTATTTTATATTCACTTTCTCTTTCTCTAATCGCCTCGAGCACGAGCGTCCATGCTTGGATTTTCCCGAGAGCAGTAGCGCAATAAATCTTTCCCCGGAACTGCTGATCTTGTCCTCGAAACGTCGTGGAGGTGATTCATTCTGACATCCGCAACCTCTGGCATTCGCTACAATCTAGAGCTACGACACCGGACGCTTGCTACAGTCACTACGACCTCAACGTCAACGCAGATGCCTACCACGTCTTCTAGCACGATGACTGACAACGTGCCGATGCCAGTTTCACCAGCAGCTGCGTGAACTGTCCGAAGTCGTCAACGTCACCCCAAAGCCTTCGCCGGTCTTCGCGACGAGGACATCGAAGACTGGATTGACAGCTTCCAATGAGTAAGCAATTACAACCGATGGGATGACAACATCAAGTTGGCAAGAGCCGCCTTCTATCTCGTATACGCTGCCAAAACGTGGTTTTTGAAACACTAAGACGAGATCCCTAACTGGACATCTTTTACTACCAAGATTCGCAAAGTTTTCGGTACTCCAACAAGTCGCAAAGCAAACGCAAAGAAGAAGCTTCAACATCGCCAACAACAAAATGAAGAAACGTACACCTCTTACATCGAGGACGTCCTGACGCTTTGCCGGAGAGCTGACGCTGACATGCGAGTCAGACCGCATACGACACATCCTGAAGGGCATCGCGAACCCAGCCTTTAATGTCTTCCTGGTCCAGAACCCAACGTCAGTATCAGACATTACATCCGTATGTCAACTCCTGGATGAGGTGCGCACTTGACGATTACCTCATCGACCTCAGGTTGCCAAAAACCCACCGACAACATCAGAACTACGACAAACGATCAGAGAAATCGTTCGCGAGGAAATTAAAAGACTGAACACCGAAACACCTGTCACGATAGACCACGGCGACCTCTCAACTGACCTACGCGCACTCGTCCAGGAGGAACTGACTCATGCTGCTTCCACCGCACGTCCACGTATCGAAGCAAAGCCACGAATGTAGTACGTTGAGATGGCAGCACGACTACCAACCACTCCGCAGGTGGTACCTGAGTCACAATGTCTTCCTTCACCTACAATGGCTCCACTCACTCACGCACCCACAAACACAATGACGTACTCACCCTGGAGACCGACCAACTCTACCCCCCTGTGCTACTACTTCGGCAATAGAGGACATATTGTTCGATATTGCCGAAAACGCCGAGGTGACGAGAGGTATGAATCTTCACCTTACCATCACGACAGAGAGCCCTATTGGTCTGACACATACATTCGTCCCCATACGGCAAGTCCCTTCTCTGATAATCCCCGACAATGCCGGCAAATGACATATACCAACCGTTCCCCTTCTCCCCGATGGCGTTCTGGATCACCAATGATATCTTCCAAGCAGACCTATCCCAAGTAAATGACGGAAAACTAAAAAACGCAATTCTGGGGGCGGGGGGGGGGGGGGGGGAGCTGCGCAATTTCAACCCCATACAAATCCCCCTGTAGTCCTATTCAACTTAATCAATGTTTGCGTTGAAGGTTTGAATATTTTGTCATTGGTGGATACCGGAGCGGCAGTTTCAGCCATTCGAGAAGATATTTGTAGATCATTATATATAAACCGAACTCCTTTCTCGGGAACACCCTTACGCAGAGCCAGTACGGAAATAATACAGCCATCAGCTTTTTGAACAGCTCGAGTTTTTATTAAGGACACCTTCTGTCCTATCCAGTTTATTGTACTGCCTAGTTGCTCGCATAAGATGATTCTCGGTTGGGACTTTCTTTCCAAAAATTCGGCGGTGATTGACTGTGAAAACTCAGAGATATTTCTGAGTGAACTCGAACTTGCGCAATTGGACAACCACACATCTATCAGTTTTCAAGTTCAGAATGATTCTATTGTCCACCCGCACGCAAGCCAAACAGTGGCATTAATATAAACATGGCCAATTACTGCTGATGTTATTTAAACCCTTCAAATTTATTTATTTCAGAAGGTTTAGTACTTCCTCCGTCTATCACACGTTTTCTGAATGGTACAGCACTGATTGAAGTAGAAAATACATCCGAAGAGTCACTCTTGATGCCCCAGGGTACCAATCTAGCCAGCGCTGCTCCACAGAGTGGCTTGCGATTTGCAATCAAAGTACTCGTAAGTCCCGATGCACGAAAATGACAAAGAAAAGACCGCATTTATTACTCCCGATGGTTTATTTGAATTTAATTTAATGCCTTTCGGCTTGTAAGGGGCGTTCATAACGTTCGTATCACCGGCACAAAAAATTGAAAAAAGACGGAGGGAAACAGGCATCTATATGAGCGCGCGTCCTACTAGTTTCCGCACAGTATAAACATCCCATGCTATAGTAGCTCGGAACGTCGCTAGGGAGTCGAAAAAAAAACGGCACGGCCCGTCGGTGCCAAGCACATGCAGTGATACGTTTTTTTTTGTTTTTTTTCATTTGAAGGGAAGCAGTGCCAAGTATATTCATTCCAATATAAGAGCGTTGCTCAGGAACAACGCCCCAGTTTATGACTCTTTGGTTAAATGGCGCAGACGCTTCCAGTGTGACAAATAAGAGGAAAGCATTTCAAGAACGGCGAACAAGTGATTGCTGAAGTGGAGCGATTCCTGAACACTCAAAACTTGGAGTTCTATAACAATGGCTCCGCATGTTGTGCATCGCTGAAAAAAGTGGGTAACTTTTGGCGGCGAACAGGTAGAGAAAGTCTCAACTCCTACTCGACTTTGATTGCTGAATCTCTATTTCTTCGTGACAATAATACGAACATTATGAACGCCCCTCGTACAACGCTCCTGCCACCTTTGAGCGCATTATCCACAAAATTCTCCGAGGCCTTAAATGGGAAACCTGTCTCTGCTACCTAGATGATATAATAATGTTTTCTGATAGTTTTGATCCTCATCAACAGCGCCTCGCACAAGTACTTTCTTGCCTCGCCAACGCCGGTCTATAATTGAACAAAAAAATTGCACATTCGCCGCAAAACTATAAAGATATTAGGCCACCTTGTTTCTAAAGACGATACACGTACCGACACGGATAAGATTACTACCGTGTCAGATTTCCCTCGGCCAACAAAACAGAAAGAACTGCGCAACCTCATGGGAGTCTCCTCGCACTTCTAAAGATTTATCCGCGGTTTTGCTAGCATTGCTAGTCCACCAAATAATCTCCTGAAAAGCAAGACCACATTTTCTTGGACACCCGCTTGTGAAGACGCTTTTACGACCCTCAAGAAAGCTCTAACATCTGACCCGGTTCTTAAACATTTCAACAACGACGCCGAAACCATACCGCATACTGACGCTAGTGACATCGGCATCGGAGCAGTTGTCCTACAAGGAGGGCCAGGTGCCATCGAAAACTTATTGATAAAATGGACGAAACATCAGAGCACACCAACAGCCGTTCCAGACGCCAGCAACGCCACTTCCGGCTTCACAAGAACATATTGTACCGTCAAAATTAGAGTCCTGATGATGATCGCTGGGTGCTGGCGATACCACGCTATTACGTCTTGCAATACTACACGCTGGCATGATGACCCAACCACAGGACACCTGGGATTATTCAAAACATTCCCGTATTCGCCAACATTTCTTTTGGCCTAGTCTCTGCACGTTTATTGCCAAGGTACATAAAATCATGCATCTTATGTCAACAGCACAAACATCGACACCACACGACCTTCAGGAAAATTACAACCCGTACCTTGCCCTTCACGACCCTTCGACACAGTAGGCATCGACTTATTTGGACCTTTGCCTATCACTGCTCATAGAAACCGTTGGGTGGTCACCGCGGGTAGACCACCTCACTCGTTTCGCAAAAATGGCTGCTATTTTCTTCATTCAAAACCTGCTCCTTCGCCAAGGGTCCACCTCGGTTCTGCTTAGTGACAAGGGTAGAGCTTTTCTTTCTTATGTTCTGAAAGAAGTGTTCTATGCGTAGAATGTTGTTCACAAAACCACTTCATCTTACCATCCACAAATTGACTTACAGAACGTTTTACCGTACCCTTGCAGCAATGATTTCTATGTATGTTTCCCCTTAACACAGGAACTAGGATATTACTCTACCATTTGTTACATACGCGTATAATACCTCTACTCAGAGTACGACTGGCTACTCCCCTTTCGCCTTACATATGGAAGAGACCTACGTCTACTATGGATACTATATTCCCTCCTCTACCCATAGCACATCACAGCAATGCCTTGAATAACCAATTACGATGTACAGAAGACACCTACGCCAACTTGCACAACTTTGAACCAATGACATCAACTGCACCGTAAACAATCTTACGATTTTAGGACACAAAACTACTGTCTTTTCAGCCAGGAGACTCGTCATAGTCTCGTTGCCTACGCGCCAACCAGGCCGTTGCGAAAACTTTCTCTCACACTACATTGGCCCCTACAGAGCACTCGCCCAGACATCCCCGGTAAACTATATCGTTGAGCCAAGACAGCTTCACTCGGATCGTAGACGTCGTGCCCACAAAGTTCTTCATGTTGGACGGCTCAAACCATTCACTCCCCGCTGACACACACTACCTCTAAAACCGAATTGGCAAGGGGCCATACCTCAACCGCCAGGGGGAACGTGTGAGGAGCTCAAGGTCAACACTCAATTCATCTTCATTATGATAATCATCACTGCCGTTCTCAACCATTCTATATTCACTTTCTCTCTCTCTGATCGCCTCGAGCACGAGCGTCCGTGCTTGGATTTTCCCGAGAGCAGTCGCTAAATAAATCTCTCCCGTAACTGCTTATCTTGTCCTCACAATATGTAAACGACTACGCTAATTCAATTACCCATGCAGAAACAATACTGTATGCTGATGACACAGCACTATTAATCAGCTGCAACTCGGTGGCGGAAGCCGAAACTCTTGCAAATGAAGATCTTGCGAGAATGTTAAGGTGGTTCAACGCAAACAAATTAGTGCTAAACATTAAGAAGACAAAGTTCATTATTTTTTCTTCACGTCAAAAGCAATCATCTAAGTTGAGTAACCTGCAGGTGAGTGACAAAACATTCTGCCAGGTTGACACGCATAAATACTTAAGTGTAACATTAAACTCATCAATGCATTGGGCACATCACATCGAAGCAGTCTGTAAGAAGCTGTCTTTTGTGTGCTTTGCATTGATTCAAGCACGAAAACACTTGAACAAAGCAACACTGCGGCTTATTTACTTTAGCATATTCCACCCGCATTTAACCTACTGCGTGGAGTCATGGGGTTACACTTATATATCGTCCTGCGCACCTATTATTGTATTACAGAAAAGGCCCATGCGCATAATAGCATCAGCACCGAGAACCGCCCCGTCTCCGCCAATTTTTAAAGAACTTAACATCATACGCTTTATTCATGATAGGGATTACAAACTTGCAATACTGGTCAAGAGGGCAAGATAAACTAACACTATGTTGAATTAAGCAGCGCAAAAAACGACAACAACATAATGATCAAGCCAACCTAGCCCACCAGATGATCGTGATAAACGAACACTCCGTACCACTCTTCTATTCCGAGTTTTCCTAATAGAAATACAAGGCATGCTAACAATAGTAACCTTAACTTACCTAAAATATTTTACACATATGGACGTCGAAGCTTTCCCTGTATTGGGGCAAAAATGTGGAATAATCTACCACACTCAATAAAATGTCTGACACAAGATGAACAATCAATAAAAACCTATATAATGTCTTACATTTATAGTTCATCAAACTGAATATTTGTTCGTTCTGTTGAACATAATATGTATTCATGTAGTTTCTTGACTCCCTGTATAGGTCCGAAGTTTTATACATTTGTTTTGTTTTCTCATCGTGGTTTTTATTTCATATTTTAGCACTCCTGCATTTCTTTAGCATATTTCTCGCCTTCTTCCCGGCTTAAATTGAAACAAAAAGCACATTTTTTGTATGGATCCAAAACTAGCCTTGTGGCTATGGATCCAGATGTATTTGTACATATGAAATTTGTACAAATGCATCACAGCATTTGTACATATGAATTTTGCAAAATAAAAACCTTCTTCTTCAAATTCGTTGAACTCGAAACTGACCTAAAAATGCGGTTGCTACGGATCTTGGAATTTGACAAATTGTATATCTATACTATATTGGTACACAATTACTACAAATACAGGTTGAAGCATTCGCTAAAGAAGCAAAGGGTCCTGAGGAAACTAGAACATATTTTTCTGACAAGGGTTGTCACAAACTACGGTAAAAAGGAACGTATTTTTTATGTTCCACATATTATAACATGTTGCCAGATCATATTTTGCATTTGCAGTCACTTAGGATTATTAAGAGAGAGCTGAGAGAGTGGTGCATTAACTTTGCTGGTTAACCAAATTTGCAACCTCTAGTCGTTGTTTTACGTTGGTGAGTTGTTTTGTGTGTTTACATCTTCATTTTCAAAGTTTCAAAGTTACAGAGTTAGTAACTTGTTAGGGTTTTGTAACATGTAACAACGGTGGCGTTTCGTGTGTTTTTTACACCGAAAGTATATCGGTACTTTGTTCTGTGTAAGAGTAATAATACCCTGTCCTTTGCAATAGCGCCCCGCCCACAAGCACATACGTGCTTTCCCGGGCCTGGACAGTTCACGTACCAGTTCATTATGCAATAAACCTATGTGTGTATGAATGTAACAAATCTTTCAACCCATCTTCAGTGCACACTAAATGGAAGATTCCAAAAGTTGTCCCGATGCAAACATCTGGCGAACACTCAGTAGCCTCAAGTTATGGTCCAATATCACTAACATAGACATGGTGAAAACTCCTTGAGCACATTATTCTTAAATTTGTGACAGCATTTATTGAGAAAAGCAATATTTAATGTACACAGCGTGGCTTCAGGCACAAAATATGAACATTTACGCAGCTTGCTGCAACTCTCCATGATTTCGCGTCGGGTATAACTAACAAAAGTTAGGTAGATGTACTCTTTTTAGACCTATCTAAAGCGTTTGACCACGTATCTCATAACATGCTTTTAAAAAAAACTGACATGCTTATTAGGAGCAGGTAAGATAGTACTCTGGATCAAAAATTATTTAGAAAATCGTTTTCAGTTTGTTTATTAAGAAGGGCCCACCTCTCGACGAGTTGAAGTACTTTCTGGTGTCCCGCAAGGTTCTGTTTTGGCGCCACTTCTATACCTGCTGTTTATAAATGATATCGCAGATGGCATCGAAGCAAATATAAAACTATTTGCTGATGATTGTGTTATTTATCGCCAGATTAAAGGCCAACATGATCCGCTTTTACTTCAGGTAAGGCCAGCTGAACTAGAATACTCATACACTTAAAGAAAAGACCGTACACACCGCTGTACTAACAACTCATTTTCTTTTTTTTTTTCCTCTTCTTCTCCGAACCCCACTTGAGGGAAAATGATCTTATCTTATTTTTTTTTTTGCCTACTTCACCGAATATTTAACCCCCGAAGGAACATTTTTTTTTTATCGTGCGGCGCGAGAGAAGGTGCTCTAACGGAGTCCTTGCCCTTTTCCTCAAAGGCAAGGGCCACTAGGTTTTCACGTACCAGTTTTGTCCTGTTCCTTGCCACAATTTTGCGTCGTCATACCGTGCTGAACATTGACACGCACGAGAATGGGTTGGCAAATGTCCTCCTGCTGACAGGTTTCTCACTAAAGCAGCATCCGAAATTACTTGTCGAAAAGAATAATCGAGACAACATATCTGTTTTTTTTTTGTTCTTTTTTTTTTGTTTTCGTCTTATTTTTATTTTTGTTTTTTCATTGGTAGAATAAGGCGTTCTCCCTCGTCCAATCATTAATGCATCGGCCGGTTTGTCCAATGTAACTTTGGCCGTATGTCAGCGGAATCTGGTACACCACCTCCTTCTCACACAGGGCGTACTGAGGCCTGTGAGCTGTGACATACATCCTCTCGTTGTTGCTTGGCTCCCGGTTAACCCTGCGACACGTGGATTACATGGAATAGGCCTTGTTTGGAGCCGAACACACAACCTGAACGCGCTGCCGTCCAGCAACCCTTTTCAACTTGTGGGTCATCCCATGAACATAGGGTGCTACCACCACCACATGTCGAGTCTTTTTCTGCTCCTTTGTGGTTTTTTTCGGTGCACCGAAATCCGCGCTTCATGGTCCTGCAGACCTGCTCGCAAATTGCTACCCGGAGCGATTTTGGGTAACCAGCTTCCTGTAGTCTCGAGAGCTGAGTTTTAAAACTTCACTCGACCTGATGGTGACTGGTCTCCTTTAGGGCGGTTATAAGGGCTGTAGTGGCCACCCCTGGTTTTACATTCTTGGAGTGTCCCGAGTAAAAAGGTAGAAAGCCTGCCCGTTGCTTTTTTGGCTAACGCTTGTTTGAGCTCCTGTACCATCCGCTCAGCCTGCCCGTTGGTTGCTGGGTGGTAGGGTGCTCTCGTGACTGCCCTGATGTTGTTCATGCGGTAAAACGTCGCAATTTCCTCTGAGATGAACGCAGCCCCGTTAGCCTGAACAAACCTTCCTTGGCACTCCAAATGTGGCGAATAATCCTCGCAGCTCTTGATTACAGCGCTTGATGCCATGCTGCTAACTACTCGCACCTCCAGCCACTTTGTGTATGCGTCTACAACAACCAGAAATACCTTTTCCTTCCTACTGGACCCGCAAAGTTAATGTGAAGCGTATTCCAGGCTGTTGATGGTCGTTCCCAATTTGTCATCGGTGCTTTTAGCTTGGTTTTCTGGTTTGTTTGAAATTGGGTACATTCCGCCAAACACAATTCAATTTCTTTGCCAATTCCTGGTCACCACATGTAATGTCTGGCACAGGCTTTCATGGCCACGATTTCACAATGTCCTGAGTGTACTATCGGAAACAATATGAGCGTGAACGCGCCTCCGCCTGCCGCCGCTACATCAGGCGCCGCCCTGCGGCGCCGTTGTGAAGTTTTGCGCATGCGTGTAAAAATCCTGTCGCTCTTCTCGCTGTGCCTTTTAACCCCCGTTTGTCGTCTGCTATGCGCGCGCTGGCGGCTGCTTGTGCTGTCGTCTGCTATGCGACTCTTGTGTGCGCTGGCGGCCGCTCGTGCTGTCGTCCGCTATACGACTCCCGTGTGCGCTGGCGGCCGCTCGTGCTGTCGTCTTCTATGCGACTCGTGCGTGCGCTGACGGCCGCTCACTCTGTCGTCTCCTATGCGACTCGTGTTTGCGTTGGCGGCCGCTCGTGCTGTCGTCTTCTATGCGACTCGTGCGTGCGCTGACGGCCGCTCACTCTGTCGTCTCCTATACGACGCGTGTTTGCGTTGGCGGCCGCTCGTGCTGTCGTCTTCTATGCGACTCGTGCGTGCGCTGACGGCCGCTCACTCTGTCGTCTCCTATGCGACGCGTGTTTGCGTTGGCGGCCGCTCGTGCTGTCGTCTTCTATGCTACTCGCGCTTGCGCTGACGGCCGCTCACATCTGTCGTCTCCTATACGACGCGTGTTTGCGTTGGCGGCCGCTGTGCTGTCGTCTTCTATGCGACTCGCTGCGTGCGCTGACGGCCGCTCACTCTGTCGTTCCTATACGACGGGTGTTTGCGTTGGCGGCCGCTCGTGCTGTCGTCTTCTATGCGACTCGTGCGTGCGCTGACGGCCGCTCACTCTGTCGTCTCCTATACGACGCGTGTTTGCGTTGGCGGCCGCTCGTGCTGTCGTCTTCTATGCGACTCGTGCGTGCGCTGACGGCCGCTCACTCTGTCGTCTCCTATACGACGCGTGTTTGCGTTGGCGGCCGCTCGTGCTGTCGTCTTCTATGCGACTCGTGCGTGCGCTGACGGCCGCTCACTCTGTCGTCTCCTATACGACCCGTGTTTGCGTTGGCGGCCGCTCGTGCTGTCGTCTTCAATGCGACTCCTGCGTGCGCTGGCGGCCGCTCACTCTGTCGTCTCCTATGCGACTCGTGTTTGCGTTGGCGGCCGCTCGTGCTGTCGTCTTCTATGCGACTCGTGCGTGCGCTGGCGGCCGCTCACTCTGTCGTCTCCTATGCGACTCGTGTTTGCGTTGGCGGCCGCTCGTGCTGTCGTCTTCTATGCGACTCGTGCGTGCGCTGACGGCCGCTCACTCTGTCGTCTCCTATGCGACTCGTGTTTGCGTTGGCGGCCGCTCGTGCTGTCGTCTGCCGCACAACATTGCGTGCTCCGGCGGACACCCGCGCTTCCTACGTGAATTGTGTTTGCCCTGGACAGCTTTGATGGTGTAGATTTGCACGAAAGTTTTCAGTGAAACGCAATGCTTTTATTCTTTGAACACGTGGCCCTAACTCGTGAAAACATCTGTTATGCCGTGGGCCATGGGCTCGACAGGCTTATTAGTAGAGTGCTCATACTGCGTTCTTTCTAAACACAACCAAAACTGATTTTTTTTTTTTTTAAAGAGAGAACTATTGAAGACTCACACTGTCTCTTCTGGACAGAATCAACGCTGGCTTTCACAAAAATGTCAGTAGGAGGTTGCCTTTTTACTTCTCTCGGCAATCGAATTAAGAAAAAAGAAAAGAACAGAGCATTAGTACGATGTCATCTCGCCTCGAGCATCGACGACGGCTCTCATCCTGGCAGGCAGGGAGCTGAACAGAGCGGAAACAAAATTCCGCTCGCTCCGCGGCTTTTTCCATTCTTCCAGGACGAAGCGCCACAATCCGTCAGCTGTGGCCTGTGAAGAGGACGCCGCGCCATGGCTGCCTTCATGCGCCCCCAGGCATTCTCTATAATGTTGAGGTCTGCCCCCTGGGGGCAGACCTTCCTGTCAATAATCGGGTGCGGAGGGGGGGGGGGGGGGGGCTGAACTATGTTGACCAGTTCGTCGTAAGGAACTCTAGGCCCTTTTCACTCAACTGAATCTTTTCCGGGCTGACCGTAGTTGAACGCTAAGCTTTGCAGATATTGTCTTGAATCTATTTGCATGTTATCGCTGTATCTCGACCCGATGGAAGAAGCCAGCTACTTATCACGTATCAAATGAGGGCATTGCGTTATCGCACAGGAAACTCCTGAATCATGTTAAGTCGCTTGTCTGAGTTGGGACGGAAATACACGAGTCGCATAGCAGACGACAGTGCGAGCGACCGCCAGCGCGAGCACAGCACTGCAGACGACAGACGGGGGTTAACAGTCAAAGCGAAAACAGCGACAGGAATTCTACACGCATGCGCGAAACTTCACAACGGCGCCGCAGGGAGGCGCCTCAGGTAGCGGCGACACGCGGAGGCACGTTCACGCTCATATTGTTTCCGATAGTACCAGAGCCAGGGACTCAGGCCACAGAGACGCTGGTATCACCACACGGGATCCCCTTATTAAACACCCTCGTTGTGTCGCCAGTTCAGTGTCCTTGTTCCTGAATGATTAAAAATGTCTTCTTTGAGGCTCCTGAAATTTCCACTATGAACATCATCGTACACACGGGAAAGAGTAGCGTCTTCTTTTGTCTTGTCTGCCAGTTTCTCGACCGTAATCGGTGGCCTGGTCAACGCTTCCAGCTTGAGCGCATCTCCGGGAGGCTGGTGCTCGTCGTCGTTTGCCGGTATAGGTAGTCTGCTCAAAGCGTCTGCATTTTGATTCCGTTTTCCTGGTCGGTAGTCAAGATTGTAGTTATAGGCCGTGAGCTTAACACACCACCTTTTCATGCGTGGCGAAAGAATGTGGGGAACCGGACTTTGTGGACCTAGAATTCCCAGTAGTGGTTGATGATCCGTTGTGATGGTAACATGTCGACCGGAAGTGTAGCGGTGTAACCTGCTTGTCGCATTCACTATAGACCCCATGCACAATTGCGCACCCTGACGGCGAACATTTCGTCAGTTTCGATTTGCACTGCATCATGGGATAGAAATCGCCATGTTTAGGTCAGCGGTGACGGCGCCTCTTTCTGTACTGTGAGGTAACCGCCAACGCGCTCAACAATAGTTTTTTCGTGTGAGAATTCCGTGCTTTTGCGGCATACGTGCGTGCCCCGTCATGAGCGACGGCGTCTACCCCACGACGGAATGGACGAGCGACTTGGCTCGGCTGCCGCGAATCTCGTCTCCGGACCTTGCCCGCCTGGCGTCCTGCTCGGGGACCGAGAAGGGAGCTCGCCGCAGCTACAAGTTAGTTACGGAGAGCTACGTCGTGGCGTCGACGGTATGCGCCAACTACGACGAAGAAATGTGAGTGGTTTTAAGTTTTTCTTTTTTTTTCCGGAAGCGTGAACCTTGAGATTAACATTAGCGTCGTCGGGTGAACGCATGTGACGGTTGTCTTGCCCTGGCAACTCGACGAGGACTCACTTTCGCTCGGTCTGTTCGTCGTCTGTTCCTCGCCAAGGCAAACTGCATGCAAGCGGCTTCCGGGCGGTGAGAGAAGTTTTCAGGAAACCCAGAACCGAGCAACGCGACGAGCGATGGCATATCCCGTCGCTCGCCATATCGCTTTTACGTGCGCGCCCCGTTTTACGACATGTTTGCACGCGAGCGCTAGCCGGGCGGTGCAACCTGAGCTGCGTGCCCCTGTGAAAACGAAGCTAAGCGCCTCGATTCGAGCGACGCCAGGCCGTCACTTGGCTTGCGCCGCAGAACAGGCTCGCCCAAATCGGTAGCTGTGTAGCGATTTGCACGCGCAGCCATGTAGCAGCTCTCGAACTGGCATGCTCTTTCAGAAATACCGAGCACTGATAATGTATTTCACATTTCGCCGTGCCCTGCTTGAGATGGCGCGGTATGCTTCGCATGAAATGGTCAGTACCGTAATGATTGGGAACAGGTGCTTATCGCTTATCATTGTCATTTAAAGGGCCTCCAGATTCTTCTCGAGAGCCAGATGCTTCAGGAGCCACAAGAAAACGCAGCCACCCTACACCGTGAGTGCCACCATCACCAAGGACGTTGAACTTGTTAATGGATACTGTGAGTGCCCAGCTGGGAAGCAAGCCTGCAGCCACCTCCAGGCCGTCGTACAGACGGTCATTTTGATTCAAGGCAAGGGATTCGCCGAGGCCCCAGCACATCTGTCGTGCACGGATCTGCCACAGCGTTGGAGAAGGCCGAGGGGCCAGGTTATCAAAGGTTCGAGTGTGCAGGGTGTAGATTGGCGGAGGGTTGGCAAAGGCCGACAAGGCTTGCCGCGCTCATGTCGGCTGGACCTCAGCAAGGCTAAGGAGCGCACTATCAGCCAGAAGAAAAGCGCCGCGCTCCAGTTCGCAAGCATTTCGCAGCAGCTGAACGGAAAGGCCTCCTTGGTAGCGGTGTTGGGAGCTGCAGATCGAGCACAAGTGTGCAGCTCCAAGTGCGGCGATGTGCTTGCTTGCTCTCCGCTCGCCTACCAGGAGCCACTTGTCCCATTTGGATTTCGCATCTTGTTGTGCGAGGAGCTGGAGGCTTCTGGCCATCTGAACTTCGGGCGGCCACATAGAAGAAATGGTGCCTTTTCTTGAGAGCGACGAATGGACCGTTCCTTGATGGTGTCAGCACGAAGGCAAGGCTCTTGTTAGAGGTTAGCTTTGTTTTCACTTTTTCCTAACATACTGGGAGCATAATTTCACCCTATATACTTTACTACCACTATATGGTGTATCAAACTACCAACCATGCTCCATTTCAGTGCACGGTGTTTATAAAGCAAGACACTGTACACCCTTAATCACACTTAGCTATAATAAGCTGTCTGAGGCTTTCCCGTCCTCCCATAGGCGACATAGCAGTTGCACTTGCAAACGCCGCACACAGGGTGCAGTGAACTTTTTCTTCCAGACTGCGCAGTGTTTTCGAGTGCACCTGCTATGTGTGCGTTGGGAGGACAGAGAAATCGCAGGCCGTCTGTTAGACTATCCCTCTAGAACTGAATATTATTTAAACTATTACGACAGTGCTTGGGGCAGATGCTTTTCCCCCTGTAAAAGATAATGGGGTCTTTTGCCATGCAATGGAAGCTTACAGACTATTGCATTTTAAGGTCTCTATAGTTTAAGGTAATGTAAATTACATTTTTTTTATGTGGGTGGTAGCTAACAACAGATGCCGAGACGTATTCAGACTGCGACACCTCAAGCATCACAAAGCCGTTCAGTAACCCCCCCCCCCCCGCCCCCTGACATTCTCATACTCTGTCTCACAAGTAGGGGAGAAAGGGTGAGCACTAAGAACATTGGAGAGGAGAGGAGGTTTATCTTCCCTTCGTAGTGCTTGCCCTTTCTCCCCTTGGCCCGCACTGCCTTCACCTGCACTGCAAGCAACTAGTGAGACGAAGTATAATAAGGGCCACACTCTGGTCCCGTTGCGTTTACCTTTGGTTTTACTTCGGGGATGGTTATTTCTGTGCTTGTTTCATGCACATACATTTTCCAGAACCTTTCTGGGCCCATGCGACCCCAAGACACTACTCCGCAATCCCCGCTTTGCACACCTCTGGTCTATAGTAATTTAGAAAAAATGTTTTAACAAAGACAGGAAGCCAGGAGTTTCAGAGAAGATTTGTGTTCATGTCACCGTGTTCTTGTCTAAACTTGTTAATGTAATTCTGCTTGTTTCAGAAAATAACACTGACGCCACTTGAAGCACAGGACCTTGAGAAGAACTCGCGGAGGCAGCGCGACAGTGCTACCTGGCTTCAGGCAAGGCAGTACCGCCTGACTGCATCGAACTTTGGCACCGTACATCGTCACGGCGAGTGGACAGAGAAGGGACTGGCAAACCTGACCTCAGCGAAGGATTTGTCCAGGGTTCCTGCCGTCCGGTGAGCGTAGCATTTCAAAATCGGATAAGCAAATTCACAAAAACAATGTTTTGCATGTTGCATGACCTCCCCTGGGTGTCTTTGGTCCAGAAACTGTTGCTAATGCTATGGGAGAGTTTTCTGGGGGGCCTGGAACATATCTCCGACCGGTATGTGTACCTAAAGCCCCTCGATGAAATCCATGCTTTGTGTGTGTTAAAAGTACCATCATTCATTGTTCAGTGAATGTGCGAGGTGCATGCCTTGGTGCAACAACATGGCGTTTTGATAGCTCTGGCAGTGCATTGCCGCTACTTCCAAGGGCTGTTCGAGGAATATGTCTCGTGCATTGGCACCCTTGACGCTGCTTGTAAAAGAAACGCTGATAAAAAAAAAGAAACTCGTTGAGCGGCTTTATGTGAACCACGTCTTTAATTCTGGTCCCTCGATTTCTGCCTGGTGACGTCAGAATTGAATGTACTTTTCCCTATTGCAACACTGGTGGTAGCACACCAGCAGTGTCATGTTATAACAGGTGTATCCTGGCAGGCTCTGCAGCCTGCCAGTCGAGGGAAACCTCTGTTGCTACAAGTTGGTACGCTACGACGGATACCTTTGTACCCGCTATGCTTCTGCACCGGATTTTTTTTTTACCAATAACTGCCACAATCGTGACACTCGACAGCATGAACCACCCGCTCCTCTCACATAATTGTGTGACATGAAATAATCTTATTTATTTTCATACTGATAGAGAGAGGCCCACAGTAGGTTGTCGTAGGTCTTTCATTTAACAGTATACTTTATGCCTTTTGATGAAAAACCAATGGTTCTGTAGTGGTAACTTCTAACAACGTGCTGATCTAGTTTGAAGAATGAAATAAACATTGTACATTGCTTAATTAAAAGTTTTTGTATTGTGTATCTACTTTTTTTAGGTACGGAATCGTGAACGAACCAAAAGCGCTGCAACGCTACGAGGAAGTTTTGAAGAGCAGGGCCGAGATGTTCATCTGTCGAGTGCAGGGCTGTTTGTGGATCCTGACCAGCCATGGCTCGGAGCAACTCCTGATGCAATTGTGTATGATGCAACAGAACAGCCACCATGGGGATGCGTAGAAGTAAAGTGCCTCTACACCTTAAGAAATGCCGATCGCGAGACACTGCTCGCAAGTAACATTAGTGTCGTCTTTGACAGCTCTAACCGTCCGTATCTCAAGACAGACCACCCCCACTTTGCTCAAGTGGTAGGACAGATGGGGGTAACAAACCTCAAGTGGGCGGATTATGTTCTTTATGGGAACAACTTCCTGGTCGTTCAAAGAATCAGGTTTGACAAGAATATTTGGAAGGACATAAAAGAGAGTTTGGACAACTTTTATTTCACTACTCTTCTGCCATACTTTGCAGCAAAGTCGTAAGTCGTAGCAAAGTGCACTGAAGTCATTTTTAAGGAAGGTAATTTTTTTATGTTGTATATCTTAAAAGGCGTTAGTTACTACATATATCAAGTTCTAGTATACAAAACTGCGGTCCACGTTCTCTGGCCCAAGGAAAGTCGTACAATACACATAGATTCTAAGCAATTTTTTTTATAACTCGTTTTGAAAAGAGTCATACGCACACATTCTGATAACTGTTTTCTGGCCGCAGTGTTGACCACTTGACTCTGAACAAATATCTTCTCTGAGACAGGGCATGTTGGTGATCTTTGAGAACGTTGTAAATAATAATTGGGTTGTGTGCATGTTTATACAGTCTAGAACTTGGTCTGCCTCAACGGGAGACGAGTCTCCCAGCTGTAGATGAGCAATTTAGCCAGTGCAGTACAACCGCTAGCCTGGGGTCTTTAACGTGCATCACGCTGTAGTGATACACGACCGCACGCCGGTACGATGCTCATCCAGATCGAAACGGGCAGGGGTGGAGATTGAACCCAGGATCCCTGGATTCTGCAGAGAACGTTTTAATGGGAAATAGGCCGTGCAAGATTGCAATTTTGGGGTTTTAGAATCCTTAAAGTGTGTAGATTGAGTTATCACCATAAAAAGACTATCTCAAAAATGACTTCAGTGCCCCTGTAAAGTTTGTACATGTAAATATTTCTTTCTTTTGATTTTGTATGTAGAACGAACTTAGGGCTGCCTAGCCTTAAGCTTCTGTTTCAATAATCAATACTGATTTGCTCAAATAAACAAACATGTATACATTGGCTCAATCCACTTCTTTTAAAATAGAGGGTTGAAGGTTGCTCAGAAGAGCGCAAATAGTCCACATCTGGTTAACTACGGCATTCACCGCATTCGGTGGGAGTTGGTACCACGAGGACGCCACAGTATTTCGTGCCCCAGTAGACTTCCGGTAGTGTATTTATTTCTTCTTCAGTAACACACAGCGATCGGAAAAAAAGATTTTCCTTCGGAGAGGTACCTGTAATAGGTTTGTAAGAACCTGCGGGCTTTGTAGAACGTAGTACAAATAACGAAAGGATGTGTGACAAGAGGAAAAGAAGAGGAAAACCGGAAGCGCGCTGGGGTCCGCCGATAGTGGGCGGCAGCGAGCTTGTTTGCAAACAAACATCGGTGAATACTTTTGTTTCACCTTACAACGTG
Source organism: Ixodes persulcatus (assembly GCA_013358835.2). Classification (NCBI taxonomy): domain Eukaryota; kingdom Metazoa; phylum Arthropoda; class Arachnida; order Ixodida; family Ixodidae; genus Ixodes; species Ixodes persulcatus. The sequence continues at coordinate 61,765 of JABSTQ010010871.1, read as the reverse complement.
CCGTATCTAAAAGCACGAGCTTCGTGTTCTAGGGCGCACCTCGGCAGCACGAGCACGCGCTTCTAGCCTTCGCGACAGCACATTGTTCGCTCGTGATTCGTTGCTGGAAACGATTACTGACGATTAAGCGCACCGTGCCACCGGCAACGGTGCAGCGAACTAGCTCGCACGGGCTGTTTACGTGCGTGAAACGCGGGTGAGAAATCGCGTGCGCGCCTGCGCACGTGAGCTAGTTTAGAAACTTCTACTGCTTACCTTTTTGCTGTTCTCGTCGCGGTAGCCACGCTGGCGGCACAGTGGCACACAGCACGTTTCAACCATTGTCTACCGCAATGTCAACACAACCGCTGACACGAAGCTCGGCGTAAGCATGGAGGGCGTAAGGCCCGACGTGCGAAAGTCGGCGCGCGAGAGATGCCGGCCGGCGACAATGCTGCGGCGTGCGTTGGCGTGCGTCGTCTGCTCCGATGACCTAAACATGGCGGCCGGTCGTAGTTCCTGTGCGCGGCACTAGGGGCGCCCTTATACGCAAGGGGTCTATTGCTAAACCCTCTTTGTCCAACTGGGAGTAGTTTTCCTCGGCCTTTCTCACTGTTTTAGAAATGAAAGCTACGGGAGACTCGTTTCCGTGTTTGTCTAGGTGCGCCAGTACCGCACCGATGCCGTATGGTGATGCGTCACACGACAATACCAGCGGCTTATTATCGTCATAATGAGCTAGAACTGTACGTTCCGCGATCGCTTGTTTAAGTTGCACAAACGCCTGCTGATATCATGCCCCCCACTGTCATGGAGCGTCTTTTTCAAGTAGCCTGTACATCACCTTGCCTATTGAGGCTCGGTTCTAAATGAAACGGTCCTAAAATGCCAGGAGTCCTAGAAATGACTGAAGCATGGCCCGGCTGGTCGGTTCCGGCATCTCTTTGATTGTTCTCAGTTTTTTCTTCTGTGGTGTGTACTCCCGCTGCATTTATCTTATGTCCCAGAAACTTCACTTCTTCCACACCGAAATGACTTTTTGACCTTTTTAAGCGAAGCCCAGCGTTCACCAACCAGCTCAAAACTGCCTCGAGACGCTCAAGGTGCTCTGTCTTTGTGGTTCCGCTGATAATAACATCATTCAGACAGACTCCCACGCCGGGTAGTCCTGCCAGGATTGCCTCCATGTAGCGTTGGAAAATCGCTGGGGCAGCCGAAATTCCAAAAGGCGTTCGTTTATCCCTGTATAGTCCCTTGATGGGGTTAATGGCGATCACATCTGCTGTCTCGGCTGTCACGTGGAGCTGTTGATATGCCTCAGTGAGATCCATCGTCGAAAATATGGTGCCTCCCTGCACACTCGTCAGGAGATCTGTTACAGTTGGCGTTGGATACACCGCTGGTTTTGCAGCAGCGTTCACCGTGCTCCTATAGTCTCCGCACATCCGTACAGTGCCGTCCTTTTTTCGTACGATCACCACCGGTGTTGCCCAGTCGGAGTGCTGCGTCGTCTCGATTATGCCCTGGTTTTGAAGTATCCGCAGTTCTGCTTCCACCGCGGTGCGCATTGCGAAGGGAGCCGGTCGAGCCTTTGAAAGGCGCGGTGTCGCATCTTCCTTCAGCTCCAGATGTACCGTGTGGCCCTTGTGCCCGATTTATATCTGGATCAAAAAAATTGCGGTGGCTTAGCTCGGCTATGCCAGGATATCCGTAGCGTGAGCTTATGCGCACAAAATGAGAGGCGCTATCAAGCAGCTCCGGTGCAGCGTCAGACTTGGCTACTGCGCAACAGAGGCGCACAGCTAGGCACGCGGTGTAGCCAGTGCGTCTGCCGCGGCTATGACGTGACTCCTCTGGAATGCGCAGACCGGCAAGGCGCGCGCGGTGGCGGCGGAGTGCGCGGCGGCGGCGGCTCCGGCGCGCCAGCTGTGCGCCGTGTGACGTCACTGCTCCTCGCGCGTGCGCAGACCGGTGAGGCGCGCGCGGCGGCGGCGGCGGCTTTGGCGCGCCAGCTGTGCGCCGCGTGACGTCACTGCTCCTCGCGCTTGCGCAGCACGGCTCTTTGAAGGCCACGCGAAACTGCTCAACCTCGGCCAGCGTAGCTCAATCTACAAAACTTCCTCGTGTGTCAGCAACACGTCATGAAGGGCCTTGCCCTGGTCAAGCTGGTATATCCCGCTGACTCTGATATTGAGTGCCGGGAACCAGTTTCCCCCAAGCAGATTGCAGCCCGAACCTGAGGCCACGATTAGCGGGAGCAGATAGTCTTTTGATTTGTGTCGGACGCGGACTTCTGCTGACCCGAGAACTTGTAGTTCTCTTCCTGCCCATGGTCGGAGCGTGATATGTTCCTTGTTCAGTGAAGGGGCACCTTCACTGAACAAGGAACATATCACGCTGAACAAGGAACATATCTTTGGCCAGGTTTTTCTGTAGGTGTTCTCACTGATGATGGAACAATCAGCTCCGGTGTCCACTTCGAACTCCATAGGTGGTCTTTCGACTTCGAGTGAGACCATATACTTCTTAACCGACCTAGTGTAACTTACGCTGTTCAACTCGTATAAGTCTTGGATATCCTCGTTATTACTCAGAGGTGCCGATTCATAATGACTAAACTCGTGTGTTGATCGCCGCCGTTGATTTGTTTCAGTCTTCTGGTAACGTGCCCTTGCAATGTGTCCGGTCCTTCGGCAAAAATTACAGCGTGCCGTGCGGAATCTGCAAGTAGCATCAACGTGTTGTTCGTGACAGCGATGGCATCGTTGTTCCCTTGATACAGAGTTCTGTTTCTCTTGCTTGCCTTGTAGGTTCCGGTTTTCAAGTACTGTTGATCTTCTACCCTTGGTTACGGCATTAATGGTGGTCTTTTGAACTTTGACGTCTTTTTGTTGTCTTGCAGCACTTTCTGCTCTCATGCGAAATCACACGCCTTCTGGAATGTTAGGTCCGGCTCTGCAAATAGTTTTTGCTGAAGGTGTTCGTCCGCAATCCCGCATACGAACCTATCCCGGAGCATCACCTCCGGTGGTAGCATTGTTGTGGACGATGCGGTGACTGGCTCACCGCCGCTTGCACTCGTGCTGGCGCTAGTGCTGGCGCTGGTGCTGACTGTTGCTGGCGCTGGTGCGGTTGTCGGAACTCCAAAGTTGCATTCGACGGCGAGCTTCCTTAGTGCCGCAACATAATTACTGAAGGACTCACCTGTCTTCTGGTCTCTCCGCTAAAGCTTGCTTCCGCTGAAAAGCTCGGGCGGTTGCGGGTCAAAATGGGTGTGCAGCATGTTCATTATGTCGTCGTAAGCCACTTCACCGGGCTTCTTAAGTGCCACCAATGCTCACACCGTTTGATAGGTCTTGGTGCCGCACAAGGTGAGGAGAAGTGCCCTCTTGTTCGTAACGACAGTTACCCCATTTGCTTCAAAGTAGAAGTTCAATCATTCCGCCCACGATGACCACTCGGTGTCGTCGAATTCTTCCAGCTTACCTTGTGTAGCTGGCATCGTGAGGACGTCCGAAGATGCGTGGTCGTTCGCTCACTACTTCGTCGCCAGTGTAAAATAGCCTTAGCTAGGGTAATGACGAGACAGTATTCGAAGCATCCAAAAACGGTCGGGCTTTTTTTTTATATCATGAGAGCGCAGCCAGCTCTCGAGGCAAAAGCACGCGCTCGTGCGCAGCGCTCGCAGACTTGCCCGCCGGCCGTGTGCCGGTAGATACAACACAGGTATATGAGGCAAGCCTCCTGTGATACAAAACTACTATTGTATAAAACTCTTGTTCGGCCAGTGCTAGAATAAGGAAGCGTCATTTGGGATCCACATACCTTATCATGTATTTCAGAACTTGAGCAAATTCAAAAACTAGCAGTGCGCTTTGTGTATAAACTTACTCCTCATATGTATCTCCAAGTAAACTCTGTAATGACGCAGGCCTGGAAACTCTACATTAAGGAAGGAGAATAAACCGCCTTAAATGTTTTTACCTTATCGCCAATGACGAGCTTGGAATAGAGAAGGATAAATATATAACTTCTTTTTGCCCCCATGTCTACCAGATATACAACATAGCAAAACAATAAAGCCATATAAATATAAAAAAACGATACATTTAAGTTATCCTTCTTTCCTCGTACAATAATCGATTGGAACAGCCTACCACCTGAGGTTGTAAATGCTACCACATATTCAGATTTTTGTTTTCTGTTGTCGCAGCAAGTGAATCCTGCTTGAAAGTGTTTCGATGTACCACTCTTGTTACGATCTCGCAAGAGGTTGACAGTATCAATAAAGAAAGAAAGTTGTTAGTCAAGCGCTGTGTACGGTCTTTTCTTGATGTATATGTTTATTCGAGGTCAGCTGGCCTTACCTGAAATACGAACCATCTAGCTCAGCTCAAGCCTGTTACAACTTTTACTAAATGATTCTTTAAAGAAGGAGGCCGACTGATGTGACGACTGGCAATCTGCGTTAAATTTAGACAAAACCGTATTTCTTTCCTTGACGAAGAAGAAAAAAATATTCTCGAGTTTCTTTGCAGTGTTAATTGTGTGAATTTTCGCAGAGTTTCTACATATGAGTACCTTGGCGTAATGATAATACCTGATTCGAACTGGAACACGCATGTTAAATATGTAGGAAACAAAGCCCCTGTGAAATTATTTTTTTCTTAAGAGAGCGTCAAAATATTTGACTCGTGACATCACGATTTCAGCATACACTTTCCTCGTGCACCCTGTACTAGAATATGTAAATATAACCTGTTTTTTTCATACAAAAAATAATGTAAGGATTATTGAATGTGTTCAGAGAAAAGCTGCAAGATTTATTTTTTGAGAAATACGGTCGTTACGATTCGCCAACAGAGCTCCTAAAAAAAGCCGGACTATTGTCCATTGCTGATCGAGCAAAACGTGGTCAATTGAAATGCTTGTACCTTCTTTTAAATGACTCATATAAAATTGGCAAAACAAAGTACGTAAAGCGTTCAGAAGTAAGAACCAGCTAGAAACAAACACAGCAATACACTCGTTGAATATTCCTTTAATAATAACAGTTTTAGATACTCACCTTTTCCTTCAGCTAAAAAAGACTGGAACAAACTAGGTACAGAGTTTCTTAGTTAAACAAGTGTTGACTTGTTTGTTGGTGCCATTAAAACTAACTTATTACAACGGAGCTGTATATAACTCAGAGGTCGGATTCCTGGAATTTCTTCGTGTCGTTGTCCTCACGACAAAAAAAAACAAAAAAACCTTCAGCGATTGAAGCAAAAAAGTACATATCACGAATACAACATAGAGCACAGCATTCGTTTCAATAAAACAACAAGCACAAAATAAGCATCTAAACCACATATTTAAATAAGTAGGTAACATTTATTTTCAACAATACCTATCGTGCTGAGGGCACTAGACAAAAAGCTTCCATGAGGTAGCTTATCCGGGTCTGGTGCCCCTGCACTTACACGGCATATGGTAAAAACAACTACTATACACTACACGTTGTGTAAATAATCAAATTGGATGATAAGGCGCTCCTGATAACAATGCGAAACACGTAGCGCTCAACGCACACGTTTCCCGGTTGTTGCCGTGGCGACGGCAGCTTGCGACGTGGGGAGTGCCCTTTCATATATAAAGAGTTTTGGTGCAGTGCATTTACTTTTCTTTCGTCAATCATTTGGTATAGACCCTTTCGCTGTTTACAAACATGAACTGCCTCCTGCGTCCCAAGCGACTTTCGGTCACTCCGTCTTTGCAAGCCTGTCGAGCTTGCTTATGTCACCAGTGCTAGAGAGCATAAATGCTACATGAACGACAAAGTTGGAGATTTAACGAGGGCATTCGGCTGTACAATTTAGCGTCGTGGGGGAGGCAACTTGGCATACAAGAATATTGTAAAATATTTAACAGATCTCGCGCGTCTTTATTCTTTTTGCGTTCACCTAGAGACTAGGTAGCTAAACGTGTCATCGACATTTCAAGCAGCGGTGTTATGGTGGGCTTTGCTCATTCTTTTTATGAACCGGAAGTTCTCTGGTACGTCAAAGAATGGAGCACTGCCAGGTGGCGTTTGCCATGAAAAGATTCTATATAGTGCAGTGGGCAATTGTTGCAGGTGATACCACAGCTTCGCTAGCCAACTACCTTCACAGCATAGATTGGAGGACCGACTTTTTATTAGTCAATCTATGAGTTCATATGTTATATTTCAAAAAATATGCGAGTCTGTTTTTTCTTTACTCTCGGCTACCTCAAATTTTATAATTGTGCTCTCTTGTACCCCTGTGCTTGCTATAATGCCTACAAGGATTGGCAGTATTCTTAAATAAATAAATAAATAGAATCTGCACCGGAGGCGTCCGCCATTAAATTTGCAAACCCTCCCTGTGGTTTGAGATGGACCCTCTAGTTCTAGGCTCTATTATCGTCATAAGAGACCCCGGGAGGTGGGAATGCACTCGGTCGTAAGTGGTGTAAGTGTGTGAACCGACTTTTAAACAGCACAATAGTGCACAGTGCGCTCGGTTGCAACCAACCTTGAGTGTGTGAAACTGCCCATAGAGTGAATTCGGAAGATTGCCATTCTGTCGCGTTTTGATCCGCACTGGAGCGCCGCCATTTTCTTCGTCGCCCGACTTGTTCAAGCCAGGTCCCGCGGACGGTCGGGGGCACTGCTGACAGCAAGCAAGTAAATCTCCTCGATGTGTAAAAAGCTCTTCGAGCGCCACATTTACCACTGCACGCGGTCCGTGGCTCGTGCGGCAGAATGAAATGAAGGTGCAGCTCTGAAATGAGCCATCCTTTAAAGCGAATGGCGACTGAGCCCTCGTTGGCGGCGCGCGTTTTGAGCAACAATAACATTAATAATGCTCTATTCGCTTCCTGCCCCAAAGCAACCTCGAAGATTTCGGTACATCAAAACAATAATTTTCGGTACTCGAAAGAAACGAAAAGCGTGAATTTTTCCGAGGGGCCTTACGACCAAGCGGGTCCTCTCCCAGGTGCGGCCCGAGGAGCCCCAGCGGCAGACGATAGCGGCCACGCCCCTCTCGGTGGAGGCCCACACGCGCACCTACTTCTTCGAGGACAAGAGCTACCTGGTGGCCGGGGGCCTGGGCGGCTTCGGCCTGGAGCTGGCCGACTGGATGGTGGCCCGGGGCTGCCGCAGGCTGCTGCTTACGGCCCGCTCGGGCGTCCGCACAGGCTACCAGCGCCTCTGCCTGCACCGCTGGCGGCTGGCCGGCGCCAAGGTGGCGGTGAGCCGGGCGGACGCGGCCACCGAGGAGGGCGCCAGGGCGCTGCTGCGAGAGGCCGCCGCCCTCGGCCCCGTGGGCGGCATCTTCAACCTCGCCATGGTGGGTGGCGCCTGGCGGTGGCGAGCGCGTCGGACTCTTTTTAAAATTTAGTCTCATCTGGTGGCTCGAAAAACAGTTTCACTTTTTGGCAAACTAATGGCAGCCACGAAGCTGTGTTTGGTCAAGCATCGTCGCTTTTGCGCGTCAATGCCAGATCAGAATAGACGGTTTTCGAAATTTAGTGAATTTTTGGCTCGCAAAGTAGTTTCACTTTCGACAACCTAATGGCAGTCACGACGCTGCATTTTGCTGGGCATTGTCACTTTCGCGTGTTAGTGGCACTCGAGAATTGGTTCTTCGAATAGGGACCTTTTTCGAGCGACGAGTGCCTTCTGGAGGATTTTCTGCGAACTACAAATGGAGGGCAACCCAACGTCGTCCCAGCGTTCTTCCATCCGTTAGAACACATTGGTATCGTAGCATTGAATCGGTTTTTGTCGTGTTTTTATCCTTGTGCTACTTATGATCGACAAGGAATCGCCAAAAAAGACGAAATTTGCGCAGATAGGTGCCGACAATGTTGGTCACACTATACAGTGCCCTCTATCAATGGCGGCAGCAGAAAGCAAAGGCCAGGGGTCAAAGCGTAGGCATGCGCAGAAGCTTACTGTTCAGATGTGACCTCGCGGGCAAAGTATTGCCAGATCTATTTTGTTGACTTAATAATTGCCATTTCTTCCTAAGAAACTGATGTACGTCGTTTTTTTTTTTATAAAAAAAAAAAGTTTCCCTTTGGAGACTTTGAGGGGGAACGGTCGACTCCGAGGGACGCACGACGACAACTTGGTAGACGCACGACGGCGTATGCGGGGTTAATCGCCGCCTCGTGTCGTTTCAGCCGCTGCGTCTCCTCCAAGGGTGACGGTCGCTTCTCACGCAATACTTAAAGTAAGAATGTTGGGTCTGTCGCGATTTTGTGCTTTTTGGGGCCTCTGCCTCTCGCATCCTTTGCTTAGAAGGCTCGTTTCGCGCTTCTTCGTGCGCGACCAAAATCACCCGTTTTTACGCAATGTAATCCATGTGAGATCGGAGAACTCTCTTCTGACAATGCCTGTGACTAATCAACGTACTGAGCACCCAAGTCTTTCGGGGTACTTTAAATAGCTAAAAAAAGGCCGCACTGTCTTTACAAACCAATGTTTCAGTCGAATACCTTGGAAGTGTCACGAAGAAAAAACTCGGCCGATACCTGGTCGAGCTCCTTGTTCCCGCACCCTCGTATCGCTCGCTATACAGCCAGTTTACCGGGAAAGATGTGCTTTATCGCGTGAAAAGAATGTGTGTCCCACCAGCTGCTAAGTCATTTTTCTTTCAGTTGCCCAGTGGCACGCTGCCGGTCAAACCGTGGCTAAGAGAAAAAGGAATTCTTGTCCCTTGGTCTGTATATTGCCTCCTGTGAAAGACACCCGAAACCGTCGAACACGTCTTCATCTACTCTAGGGACGCTGTGTTCTTTTGGGACATTTTGCAGAGAACTCTAAAAAAATATATTTTATTAACCCAGCACACTATTCGGTACCTTCCAGTTCAGCAAAACGACAATGTCCGGTATGATGTTTTCATTGTGCTTGGAGTGTTCGCCCAATTGTCCATTTTGCCTCGATGTTGTCGCCGAGGTTCAGTTCGTATACTGCCGAACTGAAGAAACCACACCCGACTGGGTGCAGTTGTTTGAGAAAATTAAGAACATAGGAGAACTTTAGTTTCGCCCACAAGAAGTGGAGCGAGGTGTTATCATGTTACAGCATTTTGTGCTGCATTCTTGTCCAACAAAAACAAAAGCGACACTCTGCTTTGCAAATGGAGCATATACATTTACTCTAGTCGCAGTGAAACGCGAATGTGTGAGCCGTTCACGAGAGGATGCGTGTGTGGAGCGCAGGTCATGAGGGACGCCCTGCTGGAGAACCAGACGGCGGAAGCGTTCGAAGCGGTGTGCCGCCCCAAGGTGGCCGGCACCCTGCACCTGGATGCGGCGTCCCGGGAGCTGTGTCCCCAGCTGGACCACTTCGTGGCCTTCTCGTCGGTGTCGTGCGGCCGGGGCAACGGGGGCCAGACCAACTACGGCTACGCCAACTCCGTCATGGAGCGCGTCTGCGAGAAGAGGGTGGCCGACGGACTGCCCGGTGGGTGTCTCTTCCTCAGGGGCGTGGGTTCTCGGACTTTGCGATCCTAAAGAACTAGGTGCCTAGTTCTTTAGAATAGCAGAGGTGCCTACTGCCACTACGTAAGCTACGCTTCAGAGTAACCTCTAGTCGTGTCATATTCGCTTCGAGGCGAACCGCAATATTCATACTTATCGAAGTATTGATTGCGGCGGCTCCGCAGGTATTGCTTCGCTCCGGTGCAGAGATGCTCGTTGAGAAGTGCACTGAACGGGGCTAACCCGCAACGATGAACGCTTCGAAAAGTATAAATATCGTAGTTCACATCGAGGCGAGTGTCGATTAGCGTGTTAATTGAAGCTACTATTAGGAAGTTTGAACATTTGCACAACGGTACTTGAATGACGGCAGAGGAACTCCTATACCTGGTATTGATGCGATAAAGCGGTTCGAAAGTCAACAAATATCGTAAACAATAATATGTATACAGTTTGGACTGTCGGGCTCATAGGTGTGCATCGATGGTTGGCACGACGTTTCTGAAGTAGTGCTTAACTTTATGCAAAACTTTGGCTTAGGGGCAGGAGCGGCCAGGGAAATGCTATGGGCGATCTGTAATTGTACTCTGGGGAGCCCGTGAGTTCCAAAGAATGCTCTGGGACGTGACGTAAGACTACTCTTCTGTGCATGTATCGAAGATACCATGCTGTGCTTGCCATCTTCTCAAATGTTCAGCTAGTCCCACCGTCTCCTTCGTGCAAAATGTGATTGTGAACCGCTGCCCCACAGATGGACATGCCACTCGACGCCACGATGGCCGGAACTGCCGAAATCGCATAAAAGACGCCTTTTCTGGCACGAGATACTTAAAAAGCATTGTGTAATGTTTTTTTTTTTTTTTAATTTCATTGTGCTACACTTGTTCAGCGATATCTCACGGACAAAAGTCCCAGCCACGGTGTAAGATACTACTCTTTAGGTGAGGACACGCAGCACGAGGAATTCATCGACGCGATCGTCTGCCGAAAGACCTGTTGGCATGTGTCCCAGTAGACTATGCCAACAGCGCAAGCAAAGCTGTGGCATCACCTGGCAACGATTGCCCACTGCACTATAGACCCTTTTCATTGCAAACGCCACCAGGCGGTGCTCGAGTCTTTGACGTCCCAGAGAACTTCCAGTTCATAAAAGAATGAACAAAGCCCACCCTAACACCGCTGCTTCAAATGTTGATGAAACGTTTAACCACCAATTCTCCATGTGAACGCCAAAACAAAAACGAAGAAGCGCGAGATCTGTTAAAATTGTTCGAATATTCTTGTAAACCAGCTTGCCTCCTCCAAGACGTTCAATTGTCCAGCCGAGAGCCCTCGTTAAATCTCCAACTTTGATGTACGTGTAGAATTCATGCTTTCTAGCACTGGTGACATAACCAAGCTCTACAGGCTTGCAAAGAAGGAGCGATCGGAAGTCGCTTGAGACGCAGGAGGCAGTTCATTTTTGTAAACAGCCGAAGGGTCTATACCAAATGATTGACAAAAGAAGAAAAAAATTCGAGGACACATAAGCACTTCTTGTAAGTTGTGAATGCGAAAGCATGAAATATCTTTCTTGCGCTTCCTTAGTTCGCCTGCGGCGTAGTGGCCTGGACGGCCACGTTTCGCTACTGTCGCGGTTACGGCTGCCGATGATATAGTTTCCCCAGGCGCCGCAATTTTTCTCGGCGCCAAGAGGAGCAAGAACGGCCGCAGACCCCCCCCCCCCTTTCCGGCGACGCCTGACACGAGAGCGGCGGCCGAGCGCGCTCCTGCCTGGCGCGCGGGCCGGAGCGCCAGAAAGAGGGCTTAATTCTCTGAGGGGTGGCATTCCTTGGAACTATGCGCGCGCGTCCCAGCCAATGGCTATCTAGGAGGCGTTTCGCTGGGGCATTTACGTTGCTCGCGGTTACAGCAATCACGGACGCCGCCGGCTCCTGGGAATTTCTTTTGTGTTTTTCCGCGGTTATTTTCGAAGTTACAGACGCCGCCGGCTCCGCTATATGGGACAGTTAATGCTTTAGGATTAAAAGAAAATGCATTGTACGAAAACTTTTTTATATATGAAAGGCTAGTGACGTCACTCCCGACGTCGCAAGCTGCCGTCACCGTGGCAGCTTGTGCAACAACCGAGAAACGTGTGCGGTGAGCGCTACGTGCTTTGCATTGTTATCAGGAGCGTCTTATCATCAATTATGTAGTTTGGATGCTTGGTTTGTGCTTCTCTATTGAAACGAATGCTGTTATGTTGTATGTGTGATATTGTCATGAATGACAATTTATGAGGCGACAAAACTGAAGTAAACTGAACGTTTAAAGGGGCAAACTTGTGCCCGAAAACAAAAATATAGACAGGCTGCTTAGCGTCGCAAGCGTCGATGGCGGCGAAACAGCAGGATCAAACGCTGAAGCGAGACTGACTTTGGCTCGCCACGCGAAGCGCCTTATGTACTCGCGTGGGCTTCAGGAATAATTGGCATAGAATTAAAGTTCGACGCGTAGAACATTCGGACCTAGAATAAACGACAATGTTCTCGCATTCACCAGAACATTAAACTGAAAGAATAAATAAAAGACGAGAAACTCCCAGGAATCGAACCCTGGCTCTTCGCTTGTGAGGCAAGCACAATAACCGTTAGTCCACGGCCGCGCTGCCTACTGGGCTAGCTGCCCGTGCGGCAATGTGCACGTTTCGCATCAAGCGCTCAAGGTTTTCTTTTTTTGTGTGTGTGAGAACAACGACACGAAGAATATCGAGAAATCCGACATGTGAGTCATATACAGCTTCGCTGCAAAAGTGTTTTGTTATCATGGCACCCGGGTGCATGCACTTTTTGCTCGGTGCATCTGCTCCGAATCTGCTCCGGCCTCAAAGGACGCTGGACCGAACGCTGCGTTGAAGATAACTTCACTTCAATGCGTTCATATAACTGTTCTTGCTCCCGTTGATTGAAACACGAAACTAGGGTCAACAGAGAGTTTTCGATTAATGTACGCAATTGTAGTGCACATCAGCGCTAAATTTAGCACTTGTGGCGTCCACGCGCGCGATACCCACACCTCTATATCTTGCTCCGTGGTCTTGGCAAACCTTGAACGATTCTTCTGCATACCTGAAGCGCAAGATGCGCTTAGAAAACACAGAAGGAATAAAAACAAGAAGGACAAGAACACAGGCGATATCTTACGAGTGTTCTTACCTTCTTTAAAGGGGTACTCCGGCGATTTCTTCATGGTCCCCGATTTGCTCTAAATTTTGCTAAACTCACCAACAAACATCGCTGAAGTAGTATCCGAAATATTAGGTCAAAATAATTTTTTTTCGCGAAGTTATTGAATTTACAGTTTTGGTCCTCACCGTGTTTTTCAAACTGAAAGTCTCTACTGGCAACAACGAAAACGTGACGTCAGTGGAAGGCAGGGGTTCACTCTTTGAACTGTAGAATATGTTCCCAACTGATTCGAAGCAGTTTCATGGTGTCAAATGAATGCTTTGGAAGCTCGCTCCAGTACCCGCGCTCCAGCACGGAACAAATGATTGGCATATTCTATTGTTTAGACTGTTTGCTCGCCTGGCAAGCCTGCCCGCTACTGACGTCACGGCACTGAAAAGTGCGGGTAAATTTGAATGTCGATTTTTGCATCATTTTCATTTGCCAGTTTCACAATAGCTATTATGAATTTCGCGATACCAAATAGCATACCGGAAAGGGTAGAGGCCTGGGAGTCAGAAAATATAGTTAGTTGAGGTAGCTCAAAAAATCGCCGGAGTACCCCTTTAAGCCTGTGTTTTTTTAAGTGTCTACCAACACGCTCCTTACGTTTTAATGCAAGATGTGCGAAGCTCGAAATTTGTGCCCATACAGTGGAACTCCCTAGTGAGTTGGAGGTGACACTCGCGCAAACTGGACGCGAGGCCGGACGACCTCCGCTGACCTCCCTCCTCCCCCCAGGCGTGGCCATCCAGTGGGGCGCCATCGGCGACGTGGGTGTCATGCGGGAGACGATGGGGCCAGACGTCGGGGTGTGCGGCACGGTGCCCCAGCGCATCTGCTCGTGCCTGACGGTGCTGGACCGCTTCTTGCGCCAGGGCCACCCCGTGGTCTCAAGCCTGGTCAAGGCCAACCTCACCTCCGAGGCCAAGGCTAAGGCAAAGGACAAGCACGACCTCGTCCAGTCCGTGGCACACATCTTCGGTAAGTCCTTTCCCTCGTGCTCCTTGTGGGAGATGCCGAGGCTGGTTAACAAACTTCCGACTACATGAAGGAGCAACAATTTTGGTACTTTGCAAAAATGCCATTGAGAATTAATCGCTTATGGTTATAATATAAATAAAAATAACTTTATTCACCATATCACATATGGTGGGAGCTGGAGAAAAAAGCTGACAAAGCAGCTTGACGGGTCTCCAGCCCCCTCAACAGGTACACAGCGGGGGCCAAGTTTCATACAAGCAAAAAAAAAAAAAAGTAACAGCAAAATAAACGGAAAAACCACAAAACTCTAGTGTGGTAAAACAAAAAGAAGATGACTAACAGGCCATCCACTACACATAAAATCAACAATGAAAAATATGCTCAAGTAAATTCCGCATCAAGACAAGACAAATGATAAACAACATATTTATATCAAAAGTAGATTGTCACGTAACTCACGCGGGCTAGAAGATATTATATCAACATTCAAATTTAGGAAAGTGTTTAGTAATGCTGGAAGTGTATTTCTAATCATCTGAAGACCGTAATCTGTACGCGATGTATCAACCATCCAGAACTCTGAGTGGTGAGTAGAATGCGTAAGCTGCATTTTTCTATGAAACACGCGTTTTTCTTTTCGTGCAATGGTAGTCGCATAAATAATTATAATAAACATCGAGCAGCATTTTTTCTCTCAACTCGCAGCCAGAACAAGCAGCCACGTGATCTGGAACCGGTTATATGCCGCCAATGTTTATAATAGCCAGACGTCGTTTGGGGTTCGGCAATTGTCATTGCAGCGATTCGACACGAACCACTACCCGAACGCTCGTCGAGTTATTGATTATCGTGAGCCTAAATCGAGTGCTCGTGCAATGCTCGAGTCCAGTCTTCGAGCCGCATTCCAATACTGCCACTGAGGGCTGTGCCAACACTGCCACCTCTAAGCTACGTCTTCTCGACGTAGCTTAGAGGTCGCTTGAATTACACGGCGACAAAGAGGTTTCTTGATCGACGGCGCTGCGTGCGATCATATACTTGAGTATTTTTAGCTCGTGTAAAGTGAAACATATTCCAAGTGAATATCATTGCAGGGCCCTTTTGGGACCGACTGCATTACGACCTCTGGTGATATCTTTCGATAGAATGCGCCGCCACACTGGTGCCGTTAATGGTTCGACCCTGGAGCTGTATTTCACGAGAGCGAAGGTTTTCCAGTATCTATGAGACAAAATGTACGTAGCATATATGAGAAATGCTAGTTTACAACATTGTCGAAATTTTATCCAGCCAATAAAGAAAGAATGATGCGCGAAAAGAAAGGGAATATATGGAGATGCGAAGCGGTCCACTAGCTCATAAGCAGTTGCAAGTTTGTGAACCAGCCAAGCGTTGCTCTGTGCGGAGTAGTGGGGCTCCCGGAACGTGTTCCTTAGGGCGACTCGCGGGGTCGTCGTGGCGGTGACCTGAGGTGGCGCTCCCTGGCTGCAGGTGCGAAGGACCCCTCGAGCTTGAACCCCTCCCTTACCCTGGGGGCGCTGGGCATGGACTCCCTTATGGGCGTCGTGGTGAAGCAGACCATCCAGAGGCTCTACGACATCAACTTGTCCATGCAGGAGATTCGGCAGCTCAGCATCGGTCGGCTCAAGGAAATCGGCGGAGGGGCAGCGGCTGGAGGCTCTCCTGCGCTCCAGGGGGCAGGTAGCCCACCTCCCCCCCCCCCCCCCCCCCCTTTCTTGAAGCGCGCGGAGGCGTTTAGTTAGGGCGACGAAACCGGCCGCTCGGTCGAAGAGAAGGGATGTCCGATTAGATGGGCACTCCGGCAATTTTAGCGCGGAATGTGTTTAAAGGCTGAAATTCTCGAGCAAAGTGCGACGGAACGCCGCGGAAACCGTTGCGAAACATGTTCTGTACAAAAGAACTTATTATCGAAAAGTCACAGTAATTAGTTGAGAAGAAAACCAAACTCCGAACGCACCCCAACAGGTACGTCCAAAGGGGTAATGGTAGAGTGCCGGGGACAGAGGGGCAGTGGCGAACACGAACACCGGCGTTCGGCGAGGGAACGTGTTCGAACGGGAAGCAGAGATGAAGGCAGCTCACTTTGAGTCTACCCACTAATCGTTTGAACCAGAGCAAGGTGCTCGGACGCCCCAGCGTGCTTTCGTCAGTGGCGGTCTCAGACAGTGGCTTTAGAGAGGGTGAACGCGGTACCACGGCCGTTATTTTTATGCTTGATGTTTCACGTTTTATTTTTATTTTTACAATTCTTAAAAAGCAGCTACACAGCTGTCGTTTTGCAGTCATTTTGCTGATATTGGTGGGTAAATTGCAACCAAACGTTATTGACAAAATAATTTACGTGATTAGAAAATTAGAAATTTAGAAATCGTATACCGGATCGCAGATTTTTTCTTTACTAATGAAGTTTGCATTACCATTGTTTTTATTTATATCTGTGAGCTCTATCGAGCCATTTTTTGCGATTTCAATTTTAAAATAAGCTGAAAAATCAATGCTCCTTGTTAAAATGATGTTTCAATTTTTAAGCTTATTTTAATATTGAAATCTCAAAAAAGGGATCTATACAAAACAAGCCCACAGCCGTGACTGTATGATTGAAAAAAAAATATGATGATCCTAACTTTATTATTCAACAAGAAATCTGCGATCCGGTATGCGATTCCTAAACGCCTAATGTTCTGATCACGTACATTAGTTATGACAATAAAGTTCGGCTGTAATTTACCCACCAATATTATAAAAATGTCTGCAAGACGACAGCTCCGTAGCAACGAATTACCGTAAAAGAAATAAAACGTTAAACAACAACAATAAAGATAGCAGCCGTGGGACTGCCGCCCTAAAGAATGCACAAAAGAGCCTTACCACAATTTGTGAATATTTTTTTTTATTAGTTCCGCAGCTTGCAAATCCGAAATGAACAGCACACAGGCCTTAGCGCTACATACAAAGTAAAAAAAAAGTCAAATTTGGGAGTTTTACGTGCCAAACCAACAACGGGCATCTGACACGCCCCAGCGGAGGACTGAGGATTAATTTCGACCACGCGGGGTTCTTTTGACGTGCAACCGAAAGCTCGGTTACACGGCGCCCTTTCCGCAATAAGCCTCCGTCAGATTGCGGGCACCTCGGCCGGGATTCGAACCCGCTACATCGGGATCCGTAGGCCAGCGCTCTCGCCTCGGAGCCACCGAGGTGGCGAAGCGCTACATGCATTCGCCGTACAAAATCCTACAACATTACATATATATATATATATTTCTTTTATTCACAAATGTTTCTACCTTCCACTGAAATGGGTTGTAGGACTGTGGTTTTATACAAGAAATATAAAAAGCGCTGCGAAAGGTTTCTAATGAAAGCTGCAAACGAGCAATAATTGAAGTTATTAAAGTAATGATCAAAACCTCCGTCGCACTTGGCAAACTGCAACACGCCATCGGAAGACACTAAGTAAGGGAACGTTTCAGAATAATGTCAAACAAAATATCGACAGCTGAAAAGACCACGCACAATCAATCGAATCAAATGACTTGGTTTACACTTGACATGTGTACGCTATATAAAAGAAATCAAAACAGTAAAAAACGGCTCAAAATCATAGTTTCAAGTTGGCAACAAAGACGCAAGGTATACGATAAAAACAAATCAAAATCACTACAGTGAAAGTGTAGGAAATTACGTGATGTCAAACACAAATATTACATTTCTTTGACATTAATTACTGCTAACTAATGTC
This sequence comes from Ixodes persulcatus, assembly GCA_013358835.2. NCBI lineage: Eukaryota > Metazoa > Arthropoda > Arachnida > Ixodida > Ixodidae > Ixodes > Ixodes persulcatus. The sequence continues at coordinate 44,329 of JABSTQ010010871.1, read as the reverse complement.
TGATAACTAGGGTTCGGAGTTTTCGGTTTAAACCGATAAAAACCGATAAAAGTACGCCGAATTCATTTTCTAAAATTCGGGTTTAACCGAAAAAGGTCAGTTTTTGAGTTCGGCATTTTCGATTTAAACCGATAAAAACCGATAAAAGTACGTCGAATCCATTTTCTAAAATTCAGTTTTAACCGGAAAAGGTCACTTTGACCATCCAGTCGTACCGCAGAGCCGTGGCGAAAAAGTGGAACGAGAGAGTCTATCGCAACGTGCCCGAATGTATGGGATATACCGGTGCCATCACGACGTTTTGGCTTAAAGGGGTACTCCGGCGATTTTTGAGCTACCTCGACAAACTATATTTTCTGACTCCCCGGCCTTTACCCTTTCCGGTATGCTATTTAGTATCGCGAAATTCATAATAGTTATTGCGAAATCGGCAAATGAAAATGATGCAAAACCCAACATTCAAATTTACCCGCACTTTTCAGTGCCGTGACGTCAGTGGCGGGCAGGCTTGCCAGTCGAGCGAACAGTCTAAAAAATAGAATATGCCAATCATTTGTTCGGTGCTGGAGTGCGGATCCTGGAGCGAGCTTCCAAAGCATTATTTTGACACCATGAAGCTGCTTCAAATCAGTTGGGATCAAATTCTACTGTCCAAAGAGTGAACCCCTGCCTTCCACTGACGTCACTTTTTCGTTGTTGGCAGTAGAGACTTTCAGTTTGAAAAACACGGTGAGGACCAAAATTGTAAATTCAATAACTTCGCGAAAAACAATTATTTTAACCTAATATTTGGGATACTATTTTAGCGATGTTGTTTGGCGAGTTTAGCAAAATTTCAAGCAAATCGGGGACCATGAAGAAATCGCCGGAGTACCCCTTTAATGTGCCCATCATCGATCGGAACGTTAAGTCCGAAATGCCCCATGACTTTGCCATGTACGAGAGTGTTTTAAAACCCGTAGTAACGAAGACTGACTTGATGCAAACTCTGTATGTTGTGTTGAGCTTCAAAACGTCGCACCGTGTCTCTTTTGGCGGTCACGATTGGTTGATTGGCCGATTTTGGCTCAGGCAGCGCTTCATCTCCTCAGCCTGGCAGTGTCCAGTGTTAGCGTTGAGAGGGCATTCTTGAAACTCAGAGTCAGATTAACAGGAAAGAAAGAGTGCGGATCAACGAGGAGAACATAGGAAAGTACATGTGTGTGTACTATAATAAGATCACGTAATCCTGATGTACAGAAGGTAAAGTTGCATGTTTTCTTGAGTATAGGCTTCATATCTGATTTGTTTGTTCTTCTGTGTTTTTTTCTTGTTTCTTTTACAGTTGCAAACAGTTGCCAAATAAAGTGTCCATTTCTTTTCAATGTATCTGTGCCGTTATTCTTTGAGTGATCACAAAATCAGAGCTAAAAGGATCATCTGATCCGGTGTTCGGTGGTGTTTTTTTTTTATATTCACCGAAAAAAGCCGATAAACATTTGTGGGCATAAATATACGCCGAAAAAAAAACGAAAATTGAATTTTGAATTAAACATCGAAAAAAGTACGCAGAATTTTGAAAAAAATAGAAACCGAAAACGAGGAACCCTACTGATAACCAACGATGAAAAAGGCGAAGCCTTAAACGACTGCAGATGGGACACAACAAAAAAAGTTCTCCCCCTTAAGCTCCTCCTCAAGAGCTGCGCCGAATTGAAGCGCAGCTCTTGAGGAGGAGGAGGGAAGGGTACTCAGGGGAGGGTATACCCCTCCTCCTCCTACCCTCAATCTTCAATCTGCTCCGGAGGGGTCCCGTGACCTCGGGGGGGGGGGGGGGGGTGTCACGTGACCCCGGGGAGGGGGGGGGGGCTCGCGCGGTGCATTATGGGACATTTCCCATAATGCACCGCGCGGTTACGCCGACGCCGATGGCGACGCCGCTCAAGCCGGAAACCGGCGCCTAAGAGCTGCGCTTCAAAAAAGCAATTCTTTTACTTTTAATCTTTAACAGCTTTTGAAAAAGTGAAAAACCAGACAGTGTAACATTCTGAGAGCGACAAGATAGGTTAGCTCCTCCTTCTCGTGGACCGTGAAGGTGGTTGGTCAGCGAAGCTGTGGTACCACCTGCAACGATTGCCTACTGCACTATACGAAATGCTGCCGCCGGTTGCAGCACGCCGCCGCTGGTCGTATTGCCGTTTCTTTTCCTTTTGCCGCTCCTAGTATTCACGCTTCTCCTCGGGAGCCCGAACTATGCCTGGCCTATTGATCGCGGTGCTGCAGCAACAATGAAATCAGTTGCTATACTCCGTTTCATCTTGCGTTTAAGCCCAGCGGATGTTACGAGTCATCGGAGCCAATCGGAGGCTGTGAGTGTCATGTAACCTTAGAGAGGGGGCACAGTGACGCGCGGAAAGCGTATCACGGGACACGTCCGGAGAACGGGACTGGCTAAGATAGCTCCTAGTATCCGCTGCGTCCGGACGTAAGGTGAAACGGGGTATAGGCGGGTTCCTTTTTCATATATGAAAGGCTAGTGACGTCACTCCCCATGTCGCAAGCTGCCGTCGCATGGTTAGGATGCTTGTTTTGTGCTTATTCTTTATTGAAACGAATGTTGTGCTGTAGTTTGTATGCGTGGTGTCTGAATTCTTCGCTTCAATCTTCTGAAGTCTTTTTTTTTCGTGAGAACACCGACACGAAAACACACGCGGGGAGAAGGAACGTGCTTCGCATTGTTCGCAGGCGCCGTAATCTGCCATTATGCGGTTTGCACTTCACACGAGGGCTTCGAATGACGTCAACCCTTTTCGAAGCAGCTGCAAACCTAATCTTTACCGGAACGCGTGGGAGGGTGTTCCTATGGTTCACACGCGCCTTATCATCCATCATGTGGTTTTGATGCTTGTTTTGTGGTTCTCTTTATTCTTTATCTTTATTGAAACGAATACTGAGCTGTATGCTGTACGCCTGATTTCAAAGGAGATATGCTGTTTTGCCTTCAATTGTTCGCCGGGAGTTTATGCTTACAACGCCAATGACACGAAACTTTTCTTGGCTAATAGAGGTATACAGCTTCGCTGCAAAACTTTAATGATCGATCTTAAACTCATCATACCCACCTAAGATGAGAAAGTCGGTTTTTAGCTTTCTCGTACTTGCAAAGCAGTCTGTTACCCATGACGTGTCAACATGAATATCCCGATGGATGTTCAAAAGAGATAGCCCCTTGAGACGTTCCTCGGTCATCTTTGCTCTCAGCTACATCTTCAAGCGATGGAGCGTTGAAAGCGTGCGCTCCGTCGAGGCGGCGCTGACTGGAATTGAGGCTAGAATCTGCAGCAATGTTCGCACATTCTGGTAGACATCTTCATCCCAAGCGTCGAGGAACTCGATGGCTGTTAATGCTACTGGTTGTCACCATTTTGTCGCAGCCATTTCGCGTTTCACATTATTAGTTCAGACCCGAGAGTTCTTGTCGTAGCGGTTAGGTTTTTACAACCTATGATGCGATGATACTGATTTGTCAGTCTCTCTACTCGTACATCGTGCGTGCGTTACAAGAGAGTGGGGTACGGATACGTCCAAGTCGTAAACGGAAAAGGTTTCTCCAGGAAAGCGCGAAAGAGGTCTCTAATGATCGATTCCAAAACCGGAATTAAAAAGTTACAAGCCATTCCACTCTGTGAAGGTGGATGACCAGCGAAACGATTTAGCACACGACACAGACTGTGGTGTTTGCCGCCCGGCGCCGCCGCTGCCATTCTCGCTGTCTTTCCCGCCGTTGCTCTTCGTCGGCGCGTTACTCTTCGCGAGTACGGACTATACGTGACCTCCCCATTACGACGAGGGAAGAGATGTGAAAATGAAAATTGAGAACGACAACTTCTCTTTCTGTTTTTTTTTTTTTTTTAATACATTCACGTGGACGATTATCGCCGCCCTGAGGAGCCGGAGGAAACTGGACACGCGCGACGGGACCGCCACCCCGGGAGAGCGGAAGAAACTAGGAACACAAGCGCTTGGAACGACGACAAAGAGTATTATTAGTTGATACACGATGGAACAGGAAATCAACAAGTCAACAAGGGGGGGCGGGGCCACCCCCCCTTGTTTACTTCCTGTTCCATCGAGTATCAACCATTCACAGGGACGCAGGGCGGGGCCTCTCCCTCTCTCCCATCTCAGGGACCAATGACAGTGCACGGGCGTTGACCAATCGGAGCTCGCCCGGGTCGCGTACCTCACGGACATTTTTCTCTACCGAAGCAACTTGTCTCAAAGCAATGCCTCGTCAGTGTCAGTGAGTGTCTTCACGAATCTGAACGGGATATGTGCTTTGTGTTTGCGGTGCTCGCCGTTTTGCATCCTGCGAACAGAGCTTAGAGAGGAAGAGCATCCTCGTATCGTGAACATATGGGCAAGTATGTGTTTCCGAAAACCTTCCCCGTAACCTTTCCACAGGGCGTGGGGGCCTTTGAGCGTAAAAATTGTGTCTCGGTGAACGTGTTTGGTTATGACAGCGAGAAAAACTTTGTCTACCCCCTGAAGGTAGTTGATGACGAGTTGGAGCAGCATGTCGATCTTCTCCTTGTTGAGAACCATTTTGTGGGCATTACAAACTTTGCGTGGCTTTTTTCAAATACCAAAAGCCTACGCTTTCGTTGTAAGAGGTGTCTAACCGGGTTTCAGAGGCAAGAAACCCTATCTGACCATCTCTCAATGTGCAGGGACAAGAAGCCGGGCAAAACCGTCTTCCCAAACAGGGGTGACGAACTGTACTTTCGGAGCACGCATGCCATGGAAGAGTTCCCCTTTTATTGCGTTTACGACTTTGAAGCGATTCTGGAACCGACTCAGTCGACGGGCAATGTTTACGAGAATCACGTCCCCAGCTCTTTCTGTCTTCTCGTCATCCGCTCAAAAGATTCGTCCATTGTTGAGGAATACCTCTATCGCGGACCCGACTGCGCAGAAAGATTCATTTTGATTCACAACTTTCTAGCGAAGGAAATACCCCGATTGATCAGGTCGAGTGAAGTGCCTCTTGAAATGACTCAAGAAAACGAAGCTTCCCACGCGGACTCTTCCCGCTTTGGCATTTGCAACGAAAGCTTTAGCAAGAAAATGAAAACTCGCGACCACGACCACATGACGGGAGAGTATAGGCGGGCGCTTTGCTCCCAGTGTAACCTAAACCATCGAATCAACAAACATACCGTTCCCCTCATAGCGCATAACCATTCCTACGACCTCAGTTTTTTCTAGGCAAGCTTAATTTGTTCGAGTCCAAGGATATTAACGTACTCGGAAGCTCGTGCCAGAATTTTAAGTTGTTAGAGATAGGCAACCTTCGCTTTATTGACAGCCTCGCATTTCTTAATGCAAGCCTGGAGACGCTCGTGCAAAATCTCCACTCTAAGGGGCACAGAGCATTTTTGTTGCCTTCGGCAGTCCTTTCCCGAGCACGTCGACCTCCTTGCCCGCAAAGGAGTGTTTTGTTATAATTTCATTACAAGCTTTGAGAGTTACGAAGGTCAAAGCCTCCCGCCACGAGAGGCCTTTTTTCACAAGTTGACCGGAGCGGGGTGTGTGAAGAGGACTACCAACATGCACAGGTCGTTTTCGATACCTTTGGTTTGAAGAACCTTGGAGAATACAGCGACCTTTACCTAAAGACGGACTGCCTCCTACTGGCCGATGTTTTCCAAAACTTTAGACGCTGGAGGCTGGAGACGTACGCAATTGAGGCTTTACATTTCGTATCGTTACCGTCCCTAAGCTTGTCGTGTGCGCTGAAACAGTCGAAAGTAAGACTGCAGCTAATTGACGATCCTGACACATATCTCATGATAGAACAGGGTATTCGCGGAGGGATTACCCAATGCACAACCCGCCATGCTGTCGCAAATGTTCCGGGAACGAATACGTTTAACCCGCAGCACGAACCGTCTCAGATTTTGTACTTGGACGTAAACGGTCTGTATGCGGCGACAATGAGAGAAGCCCTGCCAGTGTCGGACTTTGAGTGGATGACGAAAGACGAGATTGCCTGCCTGAACATTGATGACGTTTCAGATGACGCTCCGACGGGCTACATTCTGGAGGTAGACCTCAGATATCCCCACGACTTGCATGATACTCATTCTGACTCTCCCCTGGCGCCGGTGAAGCAAAGCGTTCCCTACGATTTGTTGTCCGACTATCAAAAAAGCCTCATTGACAAGTTTGAAATGCCCAAAAAGGAATCCACTAAGAAGCTGCTGCACACACTTCACGACAAAACGAAATACGTTTTGCACTACCGGATTTTAAAACTGTACATCCAGTTAGGACTAGAGGTCACCAAAATTCACCGAGTCCTCAAATTCTCTCAGCGAGCGTTCTTGAGGGAGTTTATTGATTTTAACCACCAACTGAGACAGCAAGCAACCAACTCCTTCCAGAAGAATCTCTCCAAACTGTTCATGAAAAGCATATATGGCAAGACGATCGAGAATGCACGTAAACATGGACACATTAAACTGTGAGTTAAAGAGGACGATATACTGAAAATGCTTCAGAAGCCGAACCTGACGCAGTTTCGAGCCACGGACCCGAGCCATGCGGGTTCGCCCGCCCACGTCTGGCTGTGCGTGGCTTTCCCGTGTCCGGGGAAAAGGGCATCCTGGTGGTTCAGCCGAGCCCGGGGTAGGTTTGGACCCTTCAGGGCCCCCCGGGTGAGGCAATACACCACTTCGGCCCCCGCTTCTCGTAGACGGGAGTCCTGGTAAGGCCCGGCCAGGATGATTCAGTCTAGTCGCCTTTTCTTCTACTATCCACTCCAATCTTTCACCTTTACCTTTCCTGTTTCTTTTACTTCTCTCTCATTTCTCTTACTCCCCTTTCACCCCTCTTTGGCGGCAAGGGCTAACCTTGGGTGGCAATAGACCTCTGTCTTGACCCACACTTGGGTATAGTTTCCCGGCAGCACTAATAGAGTAACGTCTTCAGCCAAGCCCTTCTTGTTATGAAGCGTTACCTATTCCCTTGTTGGGCTCGGTGGTGGGCGGTGCACCGCGGTTTCTGAACACTCTTTGCCCTCCTATGGCGCCCCACCCCTCTAAACCCCGTTCAGGGCACGCCCTTAAAAGGCGCTGCCTTGAACACAAAACCATTGAAAAAGAATCCAAAGAAGAAACCTTTACAAAGTTTTTTGTCATTCATTCGCTGGATGAACAGAAATCAGTTGCAAAGCTCTCACCCTTTGTTGTAGCTAAAGTTCTTGAGCACCTTGTAGGGTTCTCCTATAAGGCTAAGAAGCTCCACTGTGGAGACCTCCTTGTGGAGGTCGAAACAAAAAAACAAAGTGAAGCACTCTCCAAGATGACCAACATTGTTGACTTGAAAGTGTCGGTGAGCCCTCACCGTACACTTAACACCATTCGTGGTGTCCTCTCTGAGGATGACTTTCTTCATACCAGTGAGGATGAACTTCTTGAGGGCCTCGAAGGCTCTGGTGTCGTCGCCGTCAAACGAATAATGTTTAAAAAGAATGGTGAAGAAATTCCCTCCAAGCATGTCATTTTGACTTTCGAGAGGCACACTCTACCAGAGACAATTAAAGCAGGGTACCTTAATTGCCGTATCCGCCCTTATGTCCCCAACCCACAGCGGTGCTTCCGTTGTCAGCGTTTTGGCCACGGATCACGCAGCTGTCGCGGAAGGGAGACATGTGCAAAGTGTGGAAGTCAAGGCCATGTCTCCGACATTTGCGAGGCTGTGGCCCATTGCGCTAACTGCGGTGGACCACACCCCGCTTACTACCGAAGCTGTCCTTTCTTTCAGCAAGAAAAAAATATTCTTGCCCTTAAAGTCAAAGAAAATATCACATACATAGAAGCAAAAAAGCGATTTTCCTTTTTGTCAAAGGGTAGTTATGCTGAGGCGGTGCGCAGGGGCCCTGCACCGTGTTCGGAGTCAAGGGCCACCCAGGTCTCTCCCGAGATCTTGGCGGCCGACCTTAGGGCCCCGGCTCTCCGACCGGGGCAGCAGCAGCTTCCTCCAGCCCCTGGTGGTGGCACGCAGGCTGCCCCTCCATCTAAGGACAGGCCGGCTGCAGCCGTGCCTGCCCCCTCTCCTAAGCCCCCTTCTAGGCAGAGGGAGCGAGTTTCTCGCTCCTGCTCGCTGGAGAGGGCCCCCCTACCGAAGGAGCAGCATGGTACCCATGCAGCTCCTGTGAAAGGAGGTGTCAAAACGAGCTTGGGTGACCCCTTGCCCAGCTCGTCCGCCACTCCTTCATCCGGTCATGGCCGGGGTTTTCCCCCGCGCGTGCCAGGCCGGACCAACTCCGTCATACTCCATCCATCAGACACTTCCCAGGACATGGAGATACCAACTGATGCTGACAGTCAGTCTACTCCTGGGTCCGACCAGGATGGTATGGAATGGGAGACAGCTTCTCGTAAATTTAAAAAGAAGCAACCTGTAGTAGCGCCCAAGTGATGGTCCCGATAGCTGCCGCATTGTGGTCACATCTTCCACCTAGCTCGAGTTGGCTCTTCATAGTTTTATTTATTTCGCTAGGTTTTATCTCCTTATATTTACATATTTACACACCTTTTAATAGATGAAGTTGCATTTTATGCAATGGAACTGTCGCGGTATTTTAAGAAATATTGATGATGTCAATCATTTCATGGATGAGCTTCGACCCATCGCTCTTGCCTTGCAAGAAACCCATCTTCACTCTAATTCTTTTAACATTTTAAGACGTCATCAGGTTTTCAGGAAAGACCGTCTCGCTTCCACTCCTTCTGGTGGCGTTGCAGTAGTGGTGCAGAGTGGAGTCGCTTGCTCTCAAGTTCCACTTCGCACACCTTTGGAGGCTGTTGCAGTGCGTCTCCTCGTGGACCGCCTTGTAACGCTTGTTTCTTTATACTTACCACCAGATGTTCCTTTGAATCTTCAAGAGCTGCAGGGACTTGTAGGACAGCTTCCTCAACCGTTTTTAATTTTGGGTGATTTTAACGCTCATCATCCCATGTGGGGTAGTACCCGTCAAGACTTCCGGGGTGGTGTCATTGAACGTCTTTTATTGTCTTCTGGGCTGTGTCTTCTTAACGGGAAAGAGCCAACATTTTTTAGTGCGGCACACAACTCATTCACATCCATTGATCTTTCTATCGCTTCACCTTCATTACTTCCTTGCTTTTCATGGAAGGTTCTCCGTAACCCTTTTGGAAGTGATCATTATCCTATTGTTTTAGAAAGTACCGTTTCATTGCCTAATCTTTTAAAGCGTGTCCCTAGGTGGAAGTTAGACAAGGCTGACTGGACGCTTTTTAATCTTCACTCCACTTTAGATCCTTCGATTCTTTCTTCTATGTCCCCCGAGAACGCTACACTTTATGTTACTGAGCAGATACTAAGGGCTGCTCAGCGCTCTATTCCACAAACTTCTGGTAATGTGCCAAAAAAATGCAAACCTTGGTGGAATAAGGAGTGTGCCACAACCCTGGCAGATCAAGACAGGGCCTGGGAAAGATTTCGTAGATATCCCACTTCACACAACCTTGTGGAGTTCAAGCGCCGAAAAGCCAAGGCCCGTTGGACTAGGAAGCGGGCAAAACGGAAGTCTTGGATGAAGTACCTGTCTTCTCTAACTAGTTTTGTCCCTGCCAAAGAGGCCTGGGACAGATATAGGAAAGTAAATGGGGATTATAGGTGCTTTGCTATTCCAACGTTTAATGCTCCTTGTTCATCATTAAAAGACATAGCTAACATCCTCGGGGAACATTTTTATAATTCATCTAGCTCAGCCAACTACAGTGCTAACTTCGCACAGTTTAAAGCCCGTGCGGAGCAACAAAAGCTAGTCGTAACTGGAGGAAAGGCAGCCTCTTATAATCGACCATTTACGCGATATGAACTTGAGATGGCCCTCAATGTAAAAAAGCTATCTGCTCCTGGGCCCGATGGGCTTCACTATGAAATGCTTCGTAACCTCTCCACGGAATCCCGTGAAAACCTTCTCTCTTTTTTTAATTCTTTATGGGAAAAGGCTTGTTTTCCTCAGACTTGGAGGCATGCACATATTATTCCCCTTCTAAAACCTAATAAAGATCCTTCACAGCCATCAAGTTACCGCCCAATCGCACTGACGAGCTGCCTCGGAAAAACGTTTGAAAGGCTGATAAACAGGCGACTGGTGTATGTATTGGAACAACAGAGGGCCTTTGATAACAACCAGTGTGGATTCCGCCGAGGTCGTTCTACTCTCGATCACTTGGTGCGCTTGGAAACTGTGATACGTGAGGCATTTGTAAACCGGCAGCACTGTGTTGCAGTTTTTTTCGATTTGGAGAAGGCATACGATACAGCGTGGAGACATGGGATTCTTCGAGATCTGTATGCATGTAACATCCGTGGCCGTATGCTGCAATGCATTAGGGAATATCTAACAAACAGGACTTTTCAAGTTCGTCTTGGCTCCAACCTATCCGATTCCTATGTGCAAGAAAATGGAGTCCCTCAAGGAGGAGTCTTGAGCGTTACTTTATTTGTGCTAAAAATGAATTCAATTGCACGATTGCTCCCTCCTTCTGTTTCATATTCTCTTTACGCTGATGATATACAGATCTCGTATTCCTCTTGTAACCTTTCCAGCTGTGAGCGCCAATTGCAGATAGCCATAAACAAACTTTCCAAGTGGGCTGACGAGAACGGGTTTCGGTTCTCTGCATCCAAAACAGTCTGTGTGCCCTTCTCTTTGCGTCGTGGGCTGTCATTGGACCCATCGCTGGAACTAAATGGAAACCCTGTACCTGTCAGGAAAGAGCACAGATTTCTTGGTGTGATATTTGATAAGAAGCTTAATTTTATTTCACACCTGAAAGCTTTAAAAACTAAATGTCTTCAGTCTATGAATCTTTTGAAAGTTCTATCTCACAAGTCATGGGGTTCTGACAGAAAATGTATTCTACAGTTGTACAACGCCCTTGTAAGATCTCGTCTTGACTATGGTGCGGTAGTGTATGGATCGGCCCGGCCATCTGCCCTCAAGATGTTGGACCCAGTTCACCACCTCGGGCTGAGACTAGCAACTGGTGCTTTCCGGACGTCCCCTGTCTCCAGTTTATATGCAGAAGCTAATGAGCTATCACTGAACAAACGACGTACATTTCTTAGCCTAACGTATGCTTTTAAGATTCTGACTGACCCTCAACACCCCACTTACTCTTCTCTTACGAGGTCGAGGTTTTCCCGTCTTTTTAACAACAAGCCAAGCATCGTGACACCATTAAGCTCCCGCATTGAAGAACTTTGCACTTCACTGCATCTTTCATTGGACCAGGTCGGCCTCATTCGAAATGTCGACGACCGTATTCCACCCTGGAAGACACTGCCAGTTGCCTGTGACTGGTCGCTCACAAAATTTAACAAACATGGCATTTCCCACGCTGTAATACTGCAAGAGTTTTGTGAAGTACAAACCAGGTATGATGGTTATCTTCATGTTTACACAGATGGCGCCAAGACTTCATCTTTTGTTGGCTGCGCTGTGTATTCAGAACACTTCTCTAAAGTTAAGCGACTTAATTCGTTTGCCAGCATTTTTACTGCAGAACTCTATGCAGTATCAATGGCAATAGACCACATTCTACATAAGAAAATAACTAGGGCTGTTCTGTTTGTTGATTCTCAGAGTGTGATTGTTGCAGTTTGCTCTGTTAAAGACACTAAAAACATGCTTGTACAACAAATTCGGAGTAAACTCAACACTGCTCTACATGACGGTCAAATCATAATATTTTGTTGGGTACCTAGTCACGTTGGCATAGAGGGCAACGAGAGGGCCGACAGGCTTGCAGGGTCTGTGGGAAACCTTGTCCAATCGTCTTCCTGTTTACCATATCAGGATATAAAGCCTTTAGTAAAGTCATCACTTTTTCGTTGCTGGCAGTTGGAATGGGACAGGGAGTGTGAAAACAAGCTCCACGTTATAAAGCCTGTTCTTGGAGCCTGGGAAAGCTCTTCATGCAAGAGTCGTCTTTATGAAACCTTGCTGTGCCGTCTGAGAATTGGCCATTCCTTCATCACTCATAAGTACCTGCTTTGGGGAGAAGATCCACCTATTTGTGATCAATGTGGTGATACTCTTACAATCTTACATATCTTGTGGTCCTGTCCCGCTCTGGAGCCCAAGCATCGTGTTTATTTTCCTGAGTTGTTTCGACAACAGATCCCGTTTCATCCGGCCCTCCTCCTGGGGGAGAATCCCATAGTCCCTTTTAGCAGGGTAATAGACTTTCTTACTAGTATTGGCATTTTATACCAAATATAGCTTTACCAAGTCCTAGGTTGCACTTTGGTAAAACCCTCACCAAAGTATGCTGATTCTTACTATCGTTTGGCGCAGATGGCCTCGTAGCTCTTGCGCCATTAAACCCCAAAATCCATCACGCAGTAACCGAGCACTTAGCTCGCAGGTCGTAATTTTCCAGTTCGCTCCGAAAGTGATCAAACTCAAGCAACCACTCTACGCAGGGTTCTCGATTCAATTGAGATATCAAAAATAGTAATGTACAACTTCTTTTATAATCAACTTCGTCATGCGATCCCCTCAGCGAGGGCTCTTTACTGCGACAGGGATTCCTTCTTCCTACACCTTCACGGCTCAGACGTAGACGACAAACTGCTCCAACTCCGAGACGCATGCTTGGATACATCTAGATATCCAGAGAGTCACAAGCTCTTTTCAAACGAAAACAAAATGAGGCTCGGTGTGTTATCGTGCGCGTTGCTCTGTTATTCCACTTTTTTTTTTCCTCGGATGTGTTTTGATATTGCTTGTATTGTACATTTTTGTGTAAAGTGTTTCCAGTGGTTTCTTTGTCGCGTAGAGTGATTTTAAAAGCCGTATCTGTATTTATAGGTGTGTGTGTTCTAAGAGCGAATGATAATAAAAAACATGAAACATCATATCTGTCTCGTCTTTAGCGTGTATGAATGCGACCACGCTCCGGTCCATTTCCCATACACGCTCCGTTCAGCAGCTGCAGATGACGTTAAAATTATCGAGAGATGACGTGAGCGCGACAGAGTTGACGCCATCTACCAAGCTGGCGCTAAAATTATCGAGAGATGTCGCGTGATAATGGTAAAAGTTCACGCCAGCAAAAGGATTCAGGTGCGCGCCATCTACAAACAGATTCGGCAACTCACACACCTTGCGCGCACGCGAAAATACGGCTGGGCACACCTTAGGAAGACGCGCAATTCAACTTTTCAGCAACAGATGGCGCAACGTCAGACCCACGACGCAAGATGTCACTCATGCCCTAACAACAAAGACGCTTAGCAACAAAAGACACGCGCCATCTATGAACCGAGGTGTCAACTGCGCAGCGATTCAAATATCAGGTGACGTTGGTCACATGACCCACCGGGAAAACACGCGCCAATGCATTTCTCGTCACTAATCTCACGGCGACATATCTGCGTCGTCATCGTGACAGTGCATTTTCCCGCCTGACAGATGACTCAATAATCCTGAACTGTTCCGTCATCCCTGTAGCGCCCTCCGGTGAATGACTGAGCAATTCCGTTACAAAATCTAAGCGTTGCGACAGTTCTAACACGGGATCTGAATTGCGCGCTTGACGTACGAAATACTAGGACGAATGAAGTCGTCCAAGAATCAATGCGCTCGTAGCTCAGGGGGTAGCGCGCTCGATTCCCCGTCGCCCGCGAAGCCCCTTTTATCGAATAAAAGGGGCATTTACCGCGCAGCGATTCAAATTCAAAACACGTGACCGTCATGTGACCGGAGAGCGGTGCTCTCTGTTGGATGCAGCACGAACCCTGTGTGACATCAGGTGAGCGCCCTCTTTCGGATGCAGCACAAACCCTGTGCGACATCACGTGAGCGCCCTCTGTCGAACGAAGCTCGGACCCTGTGTGACATCATGTGGTTGTTATCAGATGATGACCGCAGCTGTCAACACCTGGTCAACCACGCTTGTGGTTTGAGGTCTGAGGTCTGTGGTTTGCGGTTTGAGGTTTGTTGTCTGAGGTTTGAGGTCTGCGTCAGACCAAACGCAGAGTTTGAGGTTTGTTGTCTGAGGTCACGTACCGCCCACCTCGTGGTACGTGAGGTCACGTACCTCAAACGGCAGACCTCAAGTCTGCCGTTTGAGGAAAAATAAGGCTTTCGATCGATTTCAGCATTGTTTTAGGAGCAATACGACATGGACACTAACATCAAACGAAGTTTCTAGCGTGGACGCGCCTGGATTGCAACACCGTCCACTCACGCTCACGGGAAGCCTTCTTTAAAAAGTCCCCACCCGTAGCGCCTCTCTACTCTCCTTAACACGGGAAGTTTGGTTCCTGCATCAATATTCAGAAAACTCCACGGGACCCTAGCCATAGACCGCGCGACGGGACCGCCATACCGGGAGATCGGAAGGACCTAGGCACGGGAGCAGGCCCTTAGAACGACGACAAAGAGAGGGCCAGACATGTACAAACTACTCAAAAGAGTAGTTAAGTTAATTTACTGAGTATTGGCCTCAAAATTAATTTGAGCAGAGTAGAAGTTACTCAAATGTAAAGTAATTTAGTGAATGACTGACAACCGTAACAAAGTAGCGAATTACTTTTGAAGTTACTTTTATATTTTTATAGTAACAAGAAAGTACATAAATATTATGATCCCTTTGCGAAATTATGGAAGCCTAATATAAAGCGGCTTGTGTTTTCACATAAATGCTTTAATAGCTAGTTCTGCTTTTGTGTGATAAATTGTTTTGTACGTTTTTGTTTTCTGGTCAATGATGTACTGCGGATGTATCATTTCTACCTTGAGGTTTAGCACTCCCTGAGCTTGATTTTGCAGACAGTGTTTGCTTGTTTACAGTGTTGTGTAAAGTACATCTGAAAAGTACTTGACGTAAAGTACAAAGTCAATTAGAGGTTATGTACTTCAAGTATAGTAAGTGCACCGAGTGCAATGTACAAGCAAGTAAAGTACCATAAATACAACATACTTTTAAAGTACAAATACTTTTTAACAGAATCTTTCATGATGCCCTTTCATGCCCTATTTTTCATCTTATTTTAACTGGTATGCATTGCTCCCGGGGTAATCGAAGGAGCATCAGTTTTATTCGGAAATGGTGGCAAATATTGAATAAAGAGTTGCCACGGAGTAGTTGTTCTACTCTCGCAGACGAACTATTTAACACAATACGCTTATAAGGCCCTTATTTGTATCGGTCTTAGAACCTGCTATTACTTCACCCGGAGAAATGAGCAGATGACGCCTGGAAAGACGATAGCGAGTTTTCACAAGACGAACGCCATTTTTTGTTTCCGAACTTGGGAAATTTGAAATCGGGAATTTTACTTTCTTCAGAAATTACCAGTAAAATACTTCAGTGAAGTGCAAGTACATGCTCGGAGAATGTACTTCAAGTAAAGTATAAGTTTTCTAATTCTACTTCAAATAGTACTTTATGTACCATGTTTTTAAAGTAGTTCCCAATTCAGTTTCTTTTTTTTAACGTTTGCGGAAATATTAAGCTTTTCAAATGATCTTGAAATCTTGGAAGATTTGCATATGCTGAGTTGTGGTAGGAAAGAAACGCAAAAGGGTCACCTCTGTGTTTCCCTTTAGCACGCGAATGCTGAATTTTGTTGACTCCCTAGAGTGAGGCTGCAGTGTGTACACCTCCTGTAGTGGGCGAGAGTTCCTACGTTGGAGAGAAGCGGGGACAAACCCTTTCTTTAAATACGTCAAGCCTTGTTGAGCTTCTGGAAAAAAGGCTAGAGGTGCACCTAACCACTTTTATAAGTTGTGAATGCGAAATCACGCACCCTGCTTTTCGCTCCCGTCTTTAATCTGCGGCGTACAACGCGCTGACCTTGAACGGTGGAGTCGAACGGTGGAGCCGCTGCCTCGCGGACACGCAGCGCCATCGGGTGAGCGATCGTTCAAACTGTCGTGTGCCTTGAAGCGCGAGGAAGGAACAGAAAGCAACGTAGTTTCAAGCAGAACAAACTTCTTTGTTTATTCCATGCGCCGTACATATTGCCACGCGCCGTACAACCGATAAGAGGCGAGCGAACGCGGTGACCAGTGATAACACAATAGTGTGAAAACAGTCAGGATGACACCACACAAACTGACGCGCTGCGACCAATGGGAACCTCGTTGACGCGCGCCAGCCAATGGGACCGAAGTGTAAAAGGTGCCGTTGGCTAGCTTTGCCCGTGGTTTCATTAGGGTGCCGTTTTGCAGGGTTTCAAAGCTGATGACGTCGGCTCGCTTCATGAGACAGTTAATGCTTTCGCATTAAAAGAAATGCCAGTTTTCGGCGCTAATCCCGCATTTACTGGGCCTTACTTTCGACGCGTCTTTCCGCACACCGCGCTTCGTAGCACGGTTGTTGCGGTGGGGGGCTCGTGAAACCTTTAGAGGGTTTTGGACCCTCCAAACCACTCTACCCCCTCCCCTTACCTACGCCACATGCTTCCCCCTCTTTGCAAATATCAGCTGATCTTCCAACACCTTATGTATCTGCTTGCAAAATTTTTTGTTGACCAGCAAACCTACAGCTAAAATTCAAAAGTAATTTGTAATTTGAGTGGAAGTTACTCGGAAAAAGAAATTAAACAAAACCACTAATTACCGAAATAAAACTAATATTTGAAAGTTACTAAACTGCTCAGAAAAGTAGTTAAACTGCAGTAACTTGGGTAGAGTACTTGAACTACGTACAAGTCTGGAGAAGGCTCTGCGATTTCTGTTGACGTACACGCAAAATCCACGGAACCCTAGCCATAAACAGCTTCGCTGTAAAACTCTTTGCCGGTAGAATGCCTCAAGGTCCTCCACCTGTGGGTCCTGGCTGCGCAACTGTTTAGTTACTGTCCGAGGAACAAACAGTTCCCCACCTATTTCCTTTGCACTACCCTTAACCTCTGCGAACAACCGGCTGAAATCGGCGTCACACTTTTGTTCTTTACTCTTCAGTTCAGAGAGATAGTCGGGTAAGAGCTCAAAGGTAGTTTTCACATCCAGTGTTTTTTTCCTTTTCTTGAAAAGCCTGCTCAAGGGTTGTGTGAGGTCAAAAATGTCACTCACTGAGAACAACACAACCAGGAAGTTGGTAATCTGAAGTGCTGCAGTCAAATTGCTTTTGTTAGCTGCCGACGACGTCTGGTTCTTCCAGTTCACCCGTATTTCCACTGCCTCAAGAATATCCTGAATCTGAGTACGGCACTGGGACGCTCTACCAAGCGGGTTTTGCAAAGTCCCTGTAGTTGACCTTTTAGTACGCGTTGAAGCACGGCGTTTCGTTTCGACGACGACGTAAAGAAAGACAGTTGCCGTAATTATTCCCATAAAATTCCTCACACTCTGAACAGAAGAGGTTTTTGAGAGGGACAGATACAGAGCGTGGCTGAAACATGGACAACGGACGGCGTTCAAGGCTTCTCTCTTGATCTCGTGAATTGCGCCGCAAATTTCAGAAATTATTAGACTGCATCCATCTGTTTCGATGCCAACGCAGTTGGTTAGAAGCAACCCCATTGACTTGATTTCTTTTTTGACAATAGTTTCCCAGTACTTCTCCTGTCAGCGACGGCTCGTAGGCCGGGCTGCAGCCTTCATCGTCGTTTTGCGAGTCGCCCGCGGAGACGGACGCGTGGCAATCTACAAAAAAGTCTTCGCTTACGGCGTGAGTTCCATCTTGAGATTGTTGGACGTAGCGAAAGACAAGGCTCATCTGGGAGGCATGCGAGATATCGGTAGTTTCATCGAAACTTTGGGGGCTGTGCGCGAGAACTTCATCTCCACAACATCCAATCAACTCGTTTTGAACGCGACTTCTAATATAGGTAGATTTCGACGACGAAGTCTTAAGGCGGTTCTGCAATGCCTTGTCTCCGGATTGAACTAGGAAACACGGCCCTTTTCGAAAGGTTCTTCTGGTTAACAGGGCTAGATGCTTCTTCGTGTTCAGGCAGTTCAAGTGCGCCAAAGTCTTTGTGTCCACGCAGTGGTATATTCTGCCTGCCGGGGAAGACGATGCAGTCAATAATGAGGCCTATACGGTCACGATTTTCCGCAATCTTCTAGCCTCGACGGCGTCGCGGTTATTATTTGTTGCTGTTAGGCAGCTTCAGATGCCCATCTTTTTCGAGCAGCTTCGCGAAAGACGTGAGAGGTCGTTTAACCAGGTTATTGAGAGGCACGTTGTGCTGATACCCTCCGACACTTCCGACCACAGAGAATGGGCAATACTCGCAGAAAAGTTCTCTCTTCGCGTGAGAAAGAACCAGCTAGAAATATTTTGACAAATGCTCTTTCTTTACGAATCGACTCTTGACTTTTCCTCTCTTTTTATGCTACGACGAGGGGTAAGATATCGGTAGATACCCCTTTGGCGCTTGCCAGTGGTTTTTCAGTATTTCGGAAAGCGTAAAGTCGTCTGGTCTACCTTTGCCAACAAAATTTCCTACATCGATCGTACTCATGCGAGTGGTCGGCTCACTTACATCCTTGATTTGCCCGGTGAGCCTAAGAGAGGGAGGTGTATTCTTCCGGACAGCTGACAGGTCCGGTCGCCGGAGGCGTAAAGGCTGCGGCGGAAGGCACGCACGAGGAGTTGGTTGCGTAGACTTGGCACAGGGTCGATGAGAAAACATGGGGCGATGCCACCAGCGCCGCCAGCGCCGTCGCCGGAGCTGGATCTTCTTTGTCCAGGGCACAAAGAAAGACCTGATTCTTGAGTGCTTGCTTCCGGGAGCAGATGAATCATCCGCCGTCAGATATTTACATGTACTTTTCAGTTGCCACTTTCCGTTTGCAACGCTCCGTTGAGTTTATTTATTTGTTTATTTGTTTTTATTTTGAGTGACCCACTAACAGCTTAACGCCTCCTTAGTGGTGCACTTATCAATGAGTCAATAAGTAGTAAACTTTTAAACAGGATAAAAGCGAAATGATAGGAAAAAACGATAGTTTTAACACACTTTCGAAATTTACGTTCCTCATAAAAAATATTGCCGCGAGCGCAGCTGACTAAGTAGGCAGCGCGCTCTTGGCCTAACGGTTATCGCGCGTGCCTTCCACGCAGAAAGCCCAGGGTTCGATCCCTGGCAGCGCCGCGTCTTTTATTTATTCTTCCAATTTAGATTTCTGGTAATTTCGAGAACCGTGTTGCTCGTTCTAGGTTAGAATGTTCTGCGCGCCGAATGTTCCAGGCCGAATGTTCCAGAAGCCCACGCGTGCACAAAAGGGGATCCGCGTAACCAACCGGACTCAGTTTCGCCTCAGCGTTCGATCTTGCTGCTTCGCCGCCTTCGACGCCCGCGACGCTCTATTGTTATCTTCTGTTTCCTTCTCTATTTTTGGGCACAAGTTCGCCCCATTAAACGTTCAGTTTACTCAGTCATTCGCCGCCTCATCACTTGTCATTCGTGACATTTTGGTGGAGGTGCTGGGTAGCGCATGTCCCTGTAGCGTACCCCTCCGAGGGCCCGCAGTGCAAGTCCGACGCCAAGCCCACGAAGAACCAACGAAGGCACTACCGAGATCAGGTTCAGTCGTCGCACCCAAGGCCTACACCCGGAATTCGGACTTCTGCCGCCCAGGACTCTTGCAGCCGATATCTGCCCCGACTGCGCCCTTCCAGCAGGTCGGAATGGATTTGCTCGGGCCGTTCCCAACATCGACGCAAGAGAACCGGTGGATTATCGTCGCGACCGATTATCTTACACGGTACGCCGAGACGAAAGCCCTTCCATCGGGAACAGCGGTGGAAGTCGCCAAGTTTTTCGTCGAGTCCATTCTCCTTCGACACGGCGCACCTGAAGTGCTGATCACAGATCGAGGATCATCTTTCCTGGCACAGCTGACTCAAGAGGTACTTCGGCTCAGTCACACCAGCCATCGACGAACCACCGCTTATCACCCGCAGACCAACGGGCTAACAGAGCGGCTCAATAAGACCATCGCCGACATGATCTCCATGTACGTCGACGTGGAGCATAAGACGTGGGACGAGGTGTTGCCGTACGTTACATTTGCGTACAACACAGCGGTACAAGAAACCACAGGAATGACGCCGTTCCAACTGGTGCATGGCCGGACGGTTACGACAATGCTGGATGCCATGCTGCCTCACGTGCCAACCGACGATGGCAACGACGACGCTCAACTGATCTCTCAACGCGCGGAGGAAGCTCGTCAACTGGCAAGAATCAAGATTCAAAACCAACAGCGAGTCGACGCACGTCGGTATAACCTTCGTCGCAGGGACGTCCATTTCCAACCCGGGGACCGGGTATGGGTGTGGACACCGATTCGGCGCCGCGGTCTCAGCGAGAAGCTTCTCAAGCGCTATTTCGGACCGTACAAAATCATCCGACGCCTCGGCGATATTGCCGCGCGCGCAGCTTGCCAAGTAGGCAGCGCGCGCGTGGCCTAACGGTTATAGCGCCTGCCTCCCACGCGAAAAGCCAGGGTTCGATTCCTGGCCGCGGGGACGCCTTTTTGTTGACATCTAATGTAATGTTCTGGTAAATTCGAGAACCGTGTTGCTTGTTCGAGTTTAGAAAGTTCTACACACCGAACCTTTTACGCCGATTCTTCTAGAACCCTCCGCGTGTACATAAGAGGCTCCGCGTGGCGAGCCGCAGTCAGTCTCGCCCCAGTGTTCGACTCTGCGCTTACGCCGACTTCGACGCCCGCGACGCTCTATTGTTATCTTCTGTTTCCCTCTTCATTTTTTGGGCACAAGTTCGCCCCATTAAACGTTTAGTTTCGTCAGTTATTCGCCGCCTCATCACTTGACCTTCGTGACATTTTGGTGGAGGTGCTGGGTAACATCCTATGCCCGTAAAGCGTACCCCTACGAAGACACACCGCCCGAGTGAGGTGCTCAGCCCCGGAAGACTACCCTTCGCCGAAGACGCCGAAGCCCGAAGGAGCCGTAGGACCAGAGGTCAGTCCCCCGAATTGGGTCTCTTGCCCGAGAACCGGAGGAAGAAAATACCAACCATGTCCACCGCACCCGTCGTCATCATGCCCGTCACTCCCCGGACTCCGACGCCCTTTCACGGCGAAGCCCACGAGGATATCGAAGACTGGCTGCTGCATTACGAACGCGTAGCTCGCCACAACGGATGGACGGCTGAACAGCGCCTCCAGAACCTGTACTTCTCGCTGGAGGGCACCTCGAGGCACTGGTTTGAAAACCACGAAGCCTCCCTCACTACATGGGAGTCCTGCGTCACCGAACTGAAGCGGACGTTCCTTAACCACCACCGTCGCCAGCGAGCAGAGGACCTACTTCAAACAAGGGTGCAGGGCCCCAACGAAAGCGTGACCAGCTTTGTTGAGGATGTCCTGCGTCTCAGTGCCCGAGCCGATCCGGAGGCCGCCGAGGAAAAGAAACTCCGAGTCCTCATGCGTGGCGTCAAGGCAGAAATTTTCGGAGGCCTGGTCCGCAACCCCCCGACGACCGTCGATGCTTTTGTGAGTGAAGCCACCAACATCGAGCGCGCACTGACGGCCCGAGCAAGCCACTACCACCGAATCGCCGTCGCGCCTGCGGCTCCAACTGTCGCTGCTTCCCTTCTGGACCTAAATACCAGCGGTGCCGACAACCTTCGGGAGATCGTCCGTGAAGTCGTCCGGGAAGAACTCCGCAAGATACTTCCCGCTGCGGATCGCCCGGCCTCACTGACGCTCGCCGAGGTCGTCCGAGAGGAAGTTCACCGAGCCTTCCAGCCTGAGGTTCCGGTCAACACGACGACACCAGAGGAACCGACTTTGAGCTACGCCGCCATAGCCCGACGACCGCCGCAAGCTAACCGCCAGGCCACGGCGCCACCCCGACGAGACCCTCTGATGCCACAGTACCCTCGACGCCAGGAAGGACAAGTCCAGGACGTCCGCCCGGAGCAACCCTCGCCGAGGAAGACCGACGTGTGGCGAACGGCCGACCGACGCCCGCTCTGCTACCACTGCGGGGAAGCCGACCACATCTACCGCAGCTGCCCCTACCGTCGACTTGGGCTGCGTGGTCTCCACCCGAACGACCCACGCCCGAGGTACGGCGAACGCCCTCGCGATATCGAGGAGTACCTTCGACGCTCGCCTTCTTCAGTGCCGTCTCTCCGCCGTGAATCCCGCTCGCCGTCACCACGACGTTCAGCGTCTCCAGCGCCACGACCCCGCCGTAGAGAGCCTGTCTCCCCTGCGTCGCCGGGAAAACTAAGGCGCGGCAACGCCTGGAGGTGGCGTTGCCGAAGACGACCGAAGTAAAGAGCCTCCAAGAACGACGGAGCGCTCCCACTCTCCCGACGCTGCGCATCGCAACGACGCTCCTGCTTCGGTGTCCAACAACCTCAACGTTATCATCGACGGCCACGACGCGACGGCACTCGTCGACACCGGAGCAGACTACTCCGTTCTGAGTGGGAGGCTCTCCCGCCGCCTTCGAAAAGTCATGACGCCGTGGGATGGACCACAAATAAGAACCGCCGGAGGACACCTCATCACACCAGTCGGGAGATGCACTGCTCGCGTCGAGATCCACGGTGAGACGTGCCCTGTCAAGTTCGTCGTTCTGCAAGACTGTTCGAGGGACGTTATCCTCGGAATGGACTTTCTCTGCGAGTATGGCGCCGTCATCGACCTCGGGGCAAACCAGTTGACGCTGCGAAAGCCTGTCCTGCCCCCGGTGGAGGCCAGCACGACGTCATCCGCGATCCGAGTTATAGCTGACCCAAGAAATCCTCCGACTCAGTCACACCAGCCATCGTCGTACAACTGCGTACCACCCGCAGACCAACGGGCTGACGGAGCGACTGAACAAGACAATCGCTGACATGATCTCTATGTACGTCGACGTTGAGCACAAGACGTGGGACGAGGTGTTGCCTTACGTCACGTTCGCATACAATACGGCGGTTCAAGAGACCACTGGATTCACACCCTTCCAGCTGGTACATGGTCGGAAAGTAACGACCATGCTAGACGCGATGCTGCCCCATGAGCCAGCTGACAGTGAAAGCAACGACGCCCAGGTGATTGCTCAACGGGCCGAAGAAGTCCGCCAGCTCGCCCGACTCCTGATTCAAAACCAGCAACGCGTCGACGCCGGCCGCTACAACCTTCGTCGCAGGGACGTCCACTTCCAGCCCGGAGACAGGGTGTGGGTATGGACACCGATCCGCCGCCGTGGTCTCAGCGAAAAACTCTTGAAGCGTTACTTCGGACCCTACAGAGTGCTTCGTCGACTCGGGGATCTGAACTACGAGGTGATGCCCGATGGAACACGGACTTCATCACGCCGCCCTCCACGACCAGAAGTCGTCCACGTCGTGCGCATGAAGCCGTTTTACGCTCGATAGGACTGTGGACCTTATGTGTTCCAAGTGACTCTCTAGCTTACCGTTCTTTTTTTGTTTGGTTTGTTTTGTGCTGCATCGGGGCGATGCACTTTTTAAAGGGGGGGAGTAATGCCGCGCGCGCAGCTTGCCAAGTAGGCAGCGCGCGCGTGGCCTAACGGTTATAGCGCCTGCCTCCCACGCGAAAAGCCAGGGTTCGATTCCTGGCCGCGGGGACGCCTTTTTGTTGACATCTAATGTAATGTTCTGGTAAATTCGAGAACCGTGTTGCTTGTTCGAGTTTAGAAAGTTCTACACACCGAACCTTTTACGCCGATTCTTCTAGAACCCTCCGCGTGTACATAAGGGGCTCCGCGTGGCGAGCCGCAGTCAGTCTCGCCCCAGCGTTCGACTCTGCGCTTACGCCGACTTCAACGCCCGCGACGCTCTATTGTTATCTTCTGTTTCCCTCTTCATTTTTGGGCACAAGTTTGCCCCATTAAACGTTTAGTTTCGTCAGTTATTCGCCGCCTCATCACTTGACCTTCGTGACAATATGAACTACGAAGTTCTACCCGACGGAACGCGCCCATCTGCAAGACGCCAGCCACGACCCGAGGTGGTGCACGTCGTCCGGCTCAAGCCGTATTACGAACGATAGAACTTTGGACTCTCGTCAAAGAGTGAACTGGGAACTGTGAAGTGTGGCTCGCGACTCTGCTATCTTTTTGTTGTGTATTTGTGTTTTACCTTTGTGGTGCATCGGGACGATGCACTTTTTTAAAGGGGGGAATAATGCCGCGAGCGCAGCTGACTAAGTAGGCAGCGCGCTCGTGGCCTAACGGTTATCGCGCGTGCCTTCCACGCAGAAAGCCCAGGGTTCGATCCCTGGCAGCGCCGCGTCTTTTATTTATTCTTCCAATTTAGATTTCTGGTAATTTCGAGAACCGTGTTGCTCGTTCTAGGTTAGAATGTTCTGCGCGCCGAATGTTCCAGGCCGAATGTTCCAGAAGCCCACGCGTGCACAAAAGGGGCTCCGCGTAACCAACCGGACTCAGTTTCGCCTCAGCGTTCGATCTTGCTGCTTCGCCGCCTTCGACGCCCTGCGACGCTATCCTTTTTTTCTTCTATTCTATTTTTGGGCACAAGTTCGCCCCATTAAACGTTCAGTTTACTCAGTCATTCGCCGCCTCATCACTTGTCATTCGTGACAATATCAAGACCAACATTCCCACAAATCTGTTCTAAATGATTATAAGTTAGTTGTAGGCGTGTCATGGGTGCAGCTTGGTAAAAATCGGTAGGGTAAAACAAAGTATAAGGACTACAAGACCTACGAGGAACGTGCAAATAGATGTGACTGAGTAGCTCTGGTTAATCAATTATACCATTTACAATCTTATACAAATATGTCAGTTCACGAATTGTTCTCCTATTGTGCAACGAGTCTAACTTTACGAGTTCACAAATCCTCTCATAACTATAGAAATAATTCGATTGAAAATAACTTTCTAAGATCGCGAATGCTTCTCGAGCCCCAAGCGAAATGGGTGGTGTATGAAGCGTGTGAAAACGATGAGTGTTTGTGCGGGGACGGAATTCTGAGTGCTGACCGAGCTCACAGGTCTTCCGAACAAGAACGAATGTGTTTCCTTTTTGCTTGGCTGTAAAATAAAACCAAAAATAAAAAAAACGAGCCATTTAGAATTAGGGGGGGGGGGGGGGGAGGAGTGGTTGCCTCTTGCGCTTCTCCCCCCACCTTAGGACCGCCACTGGCTCTCGTCTCTACTCCCTCATTTTCGGTCTATATAAATAAAATAATTATGCGAAAAAAAAAAACTTGAAAATGTGTCCCTACCCCAAAGATTGCCGCAGAAACAGGCTCTGGGTAAACAGACTCTATCCCTGGAATGGAGAAAAATTTTGTTTTAACCACCTAGACTGGTTATCTTTTTTAACCTCTGCTTTTTTCCGCACTCTGTTTGGGATCTCTACATTCGGAACGTCACTGGAAGGCGGGCTTGCGGGCCGAGCGGGCAGTCTAGAAAAACGTGCATAATGCACGTTTGTTCCGTGCTGCTGGGAGCTTCGAAAGCATTCAATTGACACCATCAAACTTTTTCTGATCACATGGGGAGAAATCGTACTATCCTCTCTGGCCATTTACGAGGGAGAAAGAGGCCGCGCTCCCTTGCAACCAAACACGAGTGTCTAAACCAGAGTTTAGTGGTGAATCCTGGAAAGTCTTGCCCGGAGTAATATTTCTTCGCGTCTTTATGGCGACTTCGCTGCCCCTTAATTTGTGAAGGGGTCGAGACACTTCAACAGTGCTGCGTACCTTTTTCCGCCAAGCAGATTATTTTAAGACATTCTGTCTGAAGCTTGACTTTTATGTCTTATGCATTCCCAGTTATGCGCTAAAATACTGGCGACTGCGGTGCCTTTACAAACACGCTAGAAAATAACCCCTCCTTTAAGTGGTTCAATGTCGCGGTAAAACTGACGCTTTAGTTGCAAAAAATACGTAGAAAGGAACGAATTTTGTGAATGTCAATCGAAAAGCCAAGAGCGATCGTACACGAAGTGAAGAATGGTCCAAACAATAAAAAGCGTTCATGGCAATCTTTTTTTTTTTTTTAAGTAGTTTATTAATACCGCGCGAACGTGCGAAGATCACGGCTTCTTTTGCCCCACAGAGGACGCGTCGGTGTCGGAGGTCCCCCGGCTGACGCTGATCGAGAAGCTGGTGCCGGACCAAGTTCTGGTGGAGATGAACGGGCGCCCCGGCGGGCCTGTGTTCCTGGTGCATCCCATCGAAGGCCACGTGGGGGCCCTCTACGAGCTGGCCCGGCAGCTGCCCTTGCGGGCCGTCGGCCTGCAGCGCACACGCGACGTCCCCGCACGCAGCATAGAGGAGCTGGCCGCCGTCTACCTCCAGGTGCTCTCACACGGCCCGCCCTCCCGCCGGCTGGCAGACGCGAGGTGTCCCGCGCGGAGTACACCGAAAAGTTGCGGGGGAACTGCCCAAAACATTAGTCGCGGTCACGTTGCTGTGCGATCCACTTATAACGATCCCACGTATAACGATGCATTGCTTATAACAATCGGCTTTATACTAGAAACGCTCAGTTTTTAGTCCAGATACGACAATAATCGATTATAACGATTGAATTTTCGGGTTTTCTTATTGTCGTTACAAGTAGGTTGCGCTGTAATACATCGCTCAAAGTAAAGTCTGCTGACACTGGTTGAGGCTCTTCCTGCGTGATTGGACGTGCAGATATATTCGAAGCTCGCATACGTACAGACGTGCTTCTAACATGCGCTAGGGCAGATAATCTCGTCTTCTGTACTATGTATGGGCAGTGCGACTGCAGCTTAAAGGGGCGTGCAACGATTTTTCTACTTTCAGTTAATGCTGCTCAGACTCGTTCCTTGGAAATCGGAACCTATGCGGTGGGCAAGTTCGTCTGCTTCTTGCGCAGGGGTTGCGTGACGTCACAACGCCGAGCTCTGATTGGCTCGAGCGAGGGGGTCGCCGAGACCCCCTATCTGAGCGTCGTCTGCTCCTTTGCAACGTCGTCTGCTATTCAACAGCTGTCTTACCTTTACGAGCGAGCCCGACTTCGCCTTTCAGAGAGTACAGACGAAATAACTCGAGCGGTACGATGTGTTTTGTGTAACAACTAGCAGACACGTATCAAAGAGCGAGGCCAAAGGACTCACGGGCGAGGTGGCCGACGCGCCTAGGTTTGTTTGCTAACAACCGAGAAAGAGTGTGGTTAGCGTCCGCAAGTTCCCTCCTTTCGTGTGCGGCGTCGACCGTATCGCGGAAGTTATGTCGCAGACTCGGTGACACCAAGAAGTAATTTTTGTTTTTATTTTTGGCGAAATTTTATGGAAACTTATTTTTCTATGCCCTGTTATTTGAAGAGACGAACATTTGCTCGGGGGTAATCCGATGGACTTCAATTAGGCCTCTGTCTTTGCTCAAGCCACTTTTTTCTAAGCTTATACTGTCTTAACAGACAGGGATAAAAACACGCTGCTTCCTTCAGTGTAGCGCGCGTGCGGCCCCGGACATCTAAGGGCATCACAGGCCTGTTATTGCTTTGTTTCGTGCGGCTAGGAGCCGCTTGTTCCTCTAAGAAGGGTGCAAGGTGCAGAGAACCGCGCACCTATTTAATAGACTAGAGTAGTCTTGTTCGTCATCGGAATTAACCAGAAAAATCGATCCACCAACTAAGAACGGACATGCACCACCATTCACCGAATCAAGCAAGAGCTCTCAATCTGTCAATCCTCCCAGAAATTTAAAATGCGACACACCGTCGTGAATGCGCCCACCACATTTGAAGACGCAGCACGTTTTCATTTCCCCTGGTAACACTGCCCCTTGGACAGCGCCTGATCAGAGACGACCTCTAAATCACACAGGACAGAAGCGGGACGTTCTTTTCTTTTTTTAACCAGCAACTACGCGAAGGACTCACGGCTACAGCCACAGCTGCTACAGCACGTCCGCCATTGCCGACGCCAAAATGTTTACATCCGCGACCCCCCCCCCCCCCGAGGAGGCGGAGCTTAGTATAACCTCCTCTCCTACCTTCACACCTCCTTTCCCATGCGCAGAAGACCAAAATGCGCCCACTTGCAAGGCGCATAGCTGTGAAACACGGCTTAGCTGTTTGTTTTTTCTCGACGAAATGGCAGTCACGGAAAGGAATAAAGAATAAACGAGCAGCATTCCTCCCCTCGACAGTGCTCCGACATAGATAGGGTTCGGCTATTCCCGTGATCGCGGCGATCGGGCACGAACCATAACCCGAATGCGCGTCAAGGCATTGTCACGAGCCCGAATCGAACGCTCGCATAGTGCTCGCGTACACTGTACCAGAGCACTAGGCGCCCACGGCGGGGACCCCCGAGGGCAACCATTTAGATATTGTCACGAATGACAAACGATGAGGCGGCGAATAACTGAATGAATTGAACGTTCAATGGGGCGAACTCGTGCCCAAAACAAAAGAGAAGTAGGCATGCATCCCAGGCGTCGATGTCGCAGAAACAGCAAGATCGAGCGGTGGGGCGAAACTGATTCCGGCTTGCCACGCGGAGCACCTTTTGTAGCCGTATGGGTTTCTGGAACGTTCGGCCAAGAACGTTTTGCGCGTAGAACATTTGTAACTCGACCAGACAAGAATGTTGTCGAATTTTCGAGAACACCAAGTAGAAGGAATAAATAAAAGAACATTCCGCTGATTGGAATCGAACCTTCCGCGCGAAAGTCAAGCGCGGTAACCATTCGGCCACGCCCGCGCTCGCACCGCGACGCGCGTGGCAATATCATCGCTGCGGAGATCGCCAAGCGCGATGACAAAATCCTGGGAATCGCATCGTTGGTGACGCCAAGATGCGCACGTGTGCTCGCGCGTCTTGAGAGCCCATCAAAGATGCGCACGCGCACTTTCGACTTTCGAAAAAAAGCTGCCCGAAAATACAGTGTGGTAACTGTAGTTAAGCATAACTGCAGACAAGGGTGACTAAAGTGAGGTTAAGGTTTCCCATGTAAGTAGGAGTATAAAATGCGCTCGCGTGACTCTTAAGAAACGTCACTCATGTTACCCTTTGGAGGAGACTAACGCTGACCCCTTCACTTCCCTCTTTTAGCTTTCTCTGTTGCTTCCTCTGTTTTTGCTGCCTCTTTTTGTCTTCGTTACGGGGTCAATGCTTGCGTTTCCCAAAGGGGGACGCGTGTGGCGTTTCCCAAGGGTCATGCTAACGTATTCCATAAGGATCCACCAATGGATCTTCCTTTAATATGTTTGCCGCCTACTTGAACCAGAACTAGTACTTGGTTCGCACTCTAATTTGTAGTACAAACCAAGGCATACGCGCATCTGCAAGTTCAGACTTGCCCCAGTATCCGTGCGCGCATTGGCTTCCGCCCCGTGACGTTGCCTCCCTCTCGCCTTTGTCCTTCACTACTCTCCTCCTTTCTGCTTAGCGCGCACCCCTTTCCACTGGTTTGTCCACAGACGGCGTCGTCAGCTTTTCCGACATGTGGGTACTAATGCAAAGGTATATTTAAGCGTCTGGGTCAATGGCGTTTTATTCAAGAACGCATGGCTTCCATATGCGCATAAAATAGGTTAGTTGTACGATTCATTCCAGCTTTGCCGCTAGAGGGCCGCCTGTAAGCCTCGAATTGGTTCAACCTCTGGATATTTCATAGTCTCACCTCCGTGGTCTCACGTGGCCCTCCCCCTTTGTGCAGCGGCTAGTGGAGGTGCAGCCCCAGGGGCCGTACCACATTGTGGGCTACTCGTTCGGGGCCACGGTGGCCTTTGAGATGGCGGTGCAGCTGCAGGGGGCAGGGGCTCCCGTGGGAAGCCTGGTGCTCCTCGACGGGGCGCCCCAGTACATGGGGCACCACTGCAGCCGCTTCACCGACGCCAACGAGGAGGAGGCCTTTTTCCTCTGCGCCTTCCTCATGCAGTTCCTCGACACCGACTTCCTCCAGGTGGGCGCCCCTTGCGAGCTCTTGGAGGGCAAATATGGGCCTACACTCCCCTACCCTTACCTAACCCTAACTTAAGCTTCGCCTGAACTAGAGTGTCTGGAACATCCTCCGTCTAGTGCGTCCCTTGATTTCCGTCCAACAAAGTCGTGAAAGTGTTCTGCTGTTGCCTGCCACGATCCTGGCTGCGTCACGGCAGCGGAGGTGGCTGCGACAGAAGCCCGTTGTGCTGCAGGTCGCTTTGCAGAGAGAGAGTCCATGGAAACCGAAGAAGATACACGAGATGGGTTGCCGCGTCAATGGCAAGATTCGTATCCGCTCGCTGTGTTCGGCAATATTTAAGGACCAACCGCCAAGATTGTAACACACGGGCTCCTAGCGCAATATATTGGCACTTTCGAACCAATCTATATGCATGGGTGGGAAGTACGGTGAACACGCAAATCGGAGATACGTTCGAGGCACTGTATCTGAACCTAACTTACATCCTCTTTTTCTACCCTAATCTCCCCCTCCTTCCTAAAGCCACCATCCGCCCTTCAAAACGCCATCTAAAGGCCGTAATTTGACGATATTTATGGCGAAGCAGCATATAAATGCTGCCCTTCAAAACCTGCGCATCCTAGCACACACTGTAGTTACCATAACAGTCAACTCCACAACCGTGGCACTTCAAATGACGGCAGGTGAACCTTTCAGGGAGAGAGGGGCTGCTGGATGTGAAGGAAGTGTTTATGGTCGTCTGCGTCCTGTTTTGATCTTAATCGTGGCAAGGCTGTCAACCTTAGTTGTTTCGGAAGAGAGCTCTACGTCGCAATTTCGTGACGTAAATCCAATACCAAACTAAACCTTCACCAAGGGCCAGGAGAAGGAGCTCGAGCCTTCAGAGTGCACTTCTGCGAGACCCTACGAGTCAATTCCGTGTTTCGTCTTTCGTAAACATAATTCGTTCAGAGAGCAAGTCGGCGAAAATATCGTGCCTGGAATGCGTCTGCGACTAGTGTGCTTAGCGTCCTCTTCTACCCATGCATCAAATGTGGTCCCGAAGCGGCAGCAAGTGACGTCGCAAAAGCCGGAGTGTCGCGCTGCCTGATATCGCGATCCTGGCAGTTGGTCGTAAGACTCCCGCCGTAAGGCACGAGACTACACTCTAAGAAAAAATGGAGGAAAAAGGTAGCAACGGCGCGTCTTCCTCCGTTCTACTGACGCGCCCCCGAACGGACACGAGAAATAGGGAGGAACGAAACGTTTTTCTCCTTCTCCAGGCAGACGGGAGAAAGCTTTCGCCGTCCCGACTCTTCTTTCGGTTTCGTTTTTCGAGCACGTCGCGCACGTTGTTTAATAAATGTTTTTGAGTTGATTGAGCTTCAGCCGCATCGAAGGCCGCCTGTAATTCCGTCTTCTAGTCCAAACGTGCAGAACATTTCAGTTACATTGACGCTTTTATTACAAATTTTATCAAACGAGCAAACGAAACCGCTAGAAACAACGAAGTTCCGGTGCAGTGCCAGCAGCGCTACGTACACTGGGTGAGATGGCCGTCTCCGGATTGCGGGACCGACGCGGAACTACAGTAGCGGAACCACGCGGAACTGTGTCGACGTTTTCGACGTTATGTAAGTCGCAGAAACTGCGTCCAAGACAGGCAGGTTTTGCTGCCGGCTGCCTGAGTGCCTTCCGTGCTGAGTTCGGTTCTGTTTTCCGATGCCGAATGCCAACCGGCAATCAACGTGGCTCTGCATTTCTGCGTGTCAGCAACATAACAGCGACGTCGTGATGGCAATGTTGTGCGTTGTGAAGAGAAGACGAATTATCGCCGATGTGACCGTGTGTTCGCGTATCAGTGGTGTAACAAGATGAGATGACGTAAACTGCCGAGCATTGATGCCGCTGGTCGGGCCGTGATCGGAGGGCGCGGGGTGTCGCAGGTTGACATTCCGCTTTACATTAAAAAATTTAAGATAACTTGAGGGATTTGGCACGTGCAATCGATCGACTTGCGGATATTCATGTTGGAACGCTGGTCTGAAAAGTAAGCTCCTATCGTACAGTGGCCAATGTGACTGTCGGTTGTCTCCTCGCCGAGTGCGATTGCACTCTGGGGAAAGGACTGAACAGTACAAAATTATGACGAAAAGTACGTATATTTACAGTGTGGAATTCTAGCATTAAAAAAGAATAAGTAAAATCGAAAAGAAAGCTAGCCTTTATTTTGCTGTTTAAATATACTACGGTTCCTGGTTAAGTCACGCGCTGGGATGAGCGCTAGAAGTTTTCGAGCTCGCCACGGCGTAGCTTCGTACACGTAACACCTGCCGCAAGTCACGGCTTTGACTGCATTCAGGTTGATCGAAAAGCGATTTCTCTGCCCGTGGAGCATCACTTCCAGCTGAGTGAATATCCGCTCTACAGAGATTAATTCAAGACGGCAATTGCAGCCGTGCGCGAACAGCACAAATAGAAAAACAAACGCTACAATAGAAATACAGGCTACGACGTGCCGCGCGGGGAAACAAACTCATGGCTTCGAACCGCATTGGAGCGGCTTGATTTATTGGCTTTCAAATAATTACGGCGTGATCGAGCGTTTACTTTTTAGTAAAAGATTCTTTACCTGAGACATTCAAAATGCTCTCAGAGGTATGACATTGCTGGAAAAAAATGAACATGCAGGGAATATTTTTTATTGCTTAGGGAGTCACCGAGAAATTCCGTACGTTCAAAGCGACCAGTATAAAAGACTGAAACGCAGAGCTCCCGTGTAATGTTCGGGTTAGTGTGCCGCTGTAGTGATGTTTGATTGTGCCATGTATGTGTATGCGCTCAATGTATCTTCACCTGATGCTTGTAGTATGCGTAATGTGTCTACATGTGTGTATAGTACAGCTTCCCGATGCGCAATGGTAACCTGAAAAAATAAAACAAATATTTTTTTGTAGAACATGAATTGGGTGGTACCTAGCGCCACCTAGCCTAGTTACTTGCAATTACTCTGCTTGACCCTGCCATCTGGTGGCAAGCGATTTAACCTTCTTTCACGCTACGCGATGAACAGCGGCTTCGAGATTGTTCTTTTGAGAGCGGCTTTTTGTTTCGCGGATTGGTTTGCTATTCCTCCGTGATGTGCGGTTGACGAAGGAATTGTGACTCGAGGAACAGCAAAGGTAAGACGTAAAGGGCGCGAAGTAACTGGGTATCGGTTGTCTCCGTTTAACATCGCAGTGCTGACGACGAGAAGACTGAGCAACTGCTTTCGAAACGGAAGTTTCTGTACCTGCGGGGGAATGTGGCTTCGGAAATAAACACAGTTCGCGGAAAGCTTGTGTTACGCTTTTAATTGCTGCTCCTCTCGTCCCGTACAAGAGACGTAGCGTCCTCGTTAAGCCTTATTGAACTCGATTTGCTCGATTCAGGGCCACCATAGTGAGATGCAGGCGACGGAGGAACTTTGCTCCCCTGCTTCAGGGACGAAAGTTTCTCTCTTTCTAAAGGAACATAGGTTACAAGACCGTTCCTCCCCTTAGGGAGGACTATCGATACCCTTTTTTCTAAGAGTGTATGAGTGTCACCGTCGCCGCATCATTAAAACTCCCGGCTGCCAAAGCTTTCGTGGGCTTTCGAGCAGGAGAAGGACCTGAGGCGGAACGCGAGGCTGACTCCTCCACCTACACTGCCGTGACATCGCCACGATCGAGGCTGGCGACAGCGGGGCACTTTTAGGACGTCATGGTGCGGAAATCGAGAGACCGTTTTGTTGGATGCGACGAACGCGCACTGGTCGGAGACGCATTCCAGGTACCGTAGCGAGAAGTCTCGCGGAGAGGAGTGTTTTGTGCGACCTGCCCGGGTTGGGTTCGCAGGTGAAGCGGCAGATGGTGCAGTACCCGACTTGGAAGGCGAAGCAGGAGGCGGCCATGGACCTGTTGCTGGCGAGCATCCCCGTCGTGCACACCAGCCGGGAGGACGTGGCCCTGGCCACGAGCGCCTTCTACGACTTCCTCAAGGCCGGCAGCACATACGCCCCGACTGCCAAGTTCCGGGGGGACGTCACCCTGATCAAGGCCTCCAGGCCCCGCAAGATGGCCATGCAGCTGCCCCCCAACCACGGCCTCTCCGAGGTGCGTGGCGTTCGGCGCCATTTCTCTTCTGATTTTGGGGTCTGCGCGCGGTCGCGCCTTGAAGGCCGACGAACGGCCGGAAAGGGGGAAACTCGATCCTCCTCTTCATTCAAGGAGGGGGAGAGCCTCCTTCTTTCTGGGGGGAGGGGGGAGGGGGAGAGTTGAGACACCCCAACACCTCCGAGTGGGTACGTCACAATGTCGGAGAACCAAGGCCATAGCGCAACTACGTCAGGAAATATCTGGTATCGGCGTGAAAACAAAAATGTTTCTTGTCAAGCGGCGCGGTGGTGTTCGTCCGCGTTTATCCGACATTAATATGCAATTTAAAAGCGCAGTCTTGTGGAATTTATCATATATACAATATAAACGTAGTATACAACGCGTTACCAAGGTTGAAAGTACCAAATTTATATTTATGATTATCCCCGTAACCCCGGGACTACGTGTAGTCCCGCAGCTCCCCACACTTTTCGAATGAACCGGCTCCGATGCCACATCTT
The DNA here is from genome assembly GCA_013358835.2 of Ixodes persulcatus. Classification (NCBI taxonomy): domain Eukaryota; kingdom Metazoa; phylum Arthropoda; class Arachnida; order Ixodida; family Ixodidae; genus Ixodes; species Ixodes persulcatus. The sequence continues at coordinate 9,818 of JABSTQ010010871.1, read as the reverse complement.
CCCTCATACGGGCTCCGATTCTGGTAAATGTACGTTGTGTGTGAGCTGCTGACTGTTTGAAAAAGGAACGCTGAGACATTTCAGGAGGGAAGGAAACCGAAGAAAAAAATTCCAGTCATCGCCGCAGGGAGCGCACACAAGCAGGAAATGGGTCAACAACGTTGAGCCTTTCGTCCTGCTGCCGCTGATCTGTGTGGTTCTTTTGAGACGTGTTTCCTTCTTCCCGTAGTTTTTCTCTCGTCCCCACAGTCTCGGGTAATTATTTTGTGTTCGCTTTTACGACATTTACGTGGATTCGCGGAACAAGTCCAGCTACGGTCTGAATGACATGTGTGGTAACTAGTCAACGATGACACCAGTCGATTATCGATACACCTCTCTTGCGACAGAGAAAGACTTCTTAGAGTTCGTGTTCAAATGTTTTCGTGGCGCATATTGCGGCACGTATGGATGCGATCGACAGGTGAGAAACAATTTATTTAGGGCTTTCTTGGTCATGTAAAACGCGAGTCAAATGCTGCAGTCGACTTTTTTTAATCTCGTGATAAAATGGAATCTTGTTCTTTGTTGTTATCCGTGTGCTATTGCGTCGAATCTGTGCGGTAATATTCTAGTTTTTACTGGAAGGTGAATAACGAGTTTGTGTGATTATTGAGTGTGCATTGTTTGTGCTTATCTGTCTATTTATACTAATATTATTTTATGCCTTTGCCGCAGTTATACTAGAATCTTAACTGTATTAAGGTAATAGTATTATTGTATAAAAAATAAGTTATATTTTGTTCTAAGGCAGTTCGAGCGCATAGGAAGAATTAAATTAGTTGACTGTAAATAGTAAGTTTAGTACTCCTGCCACACGGAAAAAAAGTTAATATATTTTCATTAAATGATAAGGGATTTAATCAACTCGCGGTCTCGACCCGATAATGTCATTCGATTAAAATTACATTAATGTTGCCATGTGGCCGGGGTATAATGCAAGAATTCAGTGACTGCACGCGATAACATCGCTTACATCATCGTAAGTGGCACTTTTCGAGCCGTGTCCGCGTTGGCTACGTCTATCGGATCTTTAACTGTGATCTGTTTTGCTGTGTCCAATCACTGCGTGCCTCGCCATTTCGTCGAAGTATTTCTGTATCAAATATGGAATTCCTACAACAATAATTGCGTGACTCAATGTTTTCGACTTAAAACAATCACATTTTTCTATAGACGTGTTATACGCATGCCTCGTGCCATTTCGTACCGATTATTTAGCCGTGTAATGTTTTGCCCGTGTAATGAAATGTTTTCTAGACCCGTTGCTATGTGCAGCTTTCATTTTAGCTAATAAGACTCGCGTATGTGACTAAAAACGCGTTACGACGGTCGATCCACGCGCGTTGCCTTCGCTTCGACGCGCGCCCCCGATGGCCTTCCTTTGCGACGTCACGAGAAGAGCGCTACGGCCTTATTTCTAGGAGGTGTTGGACACCAGCTCCTGTGAGGTGAGAAGGAGAAAAGTGAGCGAGAGAGAATATAGAGAAGGAAACTGGGAACCGGTTTCGTTGTCTGCAGAAGACTATTCTCTAGGTCGGTCTTTAAGCTGCAGCCACGTTGCTCGTACATGGTGCAAAAGACACGGTGTTCTCTGCAGGCGTGATGACCGAATTACCTGCGGACACGCCTCAAGTGTATCGTTTCATGCTTACGTTCGAAGATGTCTCAGCTTTTGTATGAGCAATGTGACCGTCCTACGAGGAAGAAGACAATATCTGCAGACCGTCTTCTGTATATTAGCAGTTGGACCGAAGCGTCAAGGCTCCTTCATACGCATGCGACTGCTTTCAACGCAGTGCATTCGAACCCTTCGCGATCCCTTACGACCAGGCGACACACTGCCGCCAATAGCCGCGGATCAATCGCAATTTTCGTATATTTGATGTTGTTTTTTTTCGCGCATCATTCTTTCGCTCATGGGTTGCACTTTGAAGATTCTAACATTGTCCAAGCTACCCCCAATGATGGCGCGGAAAACTAACTTGTACTATCGAAATACGAGAGGTCTCAGAACCAAAAGTGAGGAATTTTTAGCAATGCCCTTTCCTGTGACCATGTCATCATTGACGGAAACGTGGCTAAATGAATCTTGCACTAGCAGCTTTTATTGTGCAAGTCAATTCTCAGTGTTTAGAACAGACAGAAACTACACTGAACTTGTTAAATACGGCGGTGGTGTTCTAATAGCATGCAAGACTGATTTTTATTCGATTAGGCGTAGAGACCTTGAGACGTATAGGGAATGTGTCTGGGTGGAAATACCGGCATCAGATAGCTCCAACTACCTTGTTGGCTGTTATTATTTTCTGCCGAATTCCAACGTTTGTGTTTCCGTAGACCATTTTGCAGACCTAGAGAACCGAATTGATTTTTCAAAGTACAAAGTACACGTTTACGCCGATTTTAACCTTCCAAAGGTCGACTGGTTAACCGGCTTTGCCCAGAGTGACTGCGCTGTAGTACGAGATAAAGTAGAGTGCCTGATCAATTTTATTTATTTTAACGGGTTGCATCAGCACAATACAATAAGAAACTGTGCTGGAAATGTTTTAGATTTGATCACATCGAATGTACCCGTCTTCGATGTGAAAGAGACACGCGAGACGCTTGTCCCAGTCGATTATTTTCACCCTCCGTTTACACTATGTTTCTTTTTATCATTTCAAATACTACGTGAACACTCACTACCCAAGTTTATCTATACGCGTGGCGATTAGCCCGGCCTATACAATCGTCTTCGTGGCTATGATTGGTCTTGCCTCTTTCACCTTACGGACGTTAATTCTTGTGTCGAATCGGTAACATCAACTGCCCAGCGGGCTATAGAATAATTCATACCTAAACAGTGTCCAAGGAAATCAAAATTTCCTAAGTGGTTTTCATCTGTCCTGAAATATTATATGTGTAAAAAGCAGCATTACCACAAACTCTATAAAAAGTCAAATTGTAAATATTGGTATCAGAGGTTTTCAGTCTGCAGAGCAATGGTTAAGAAGCTTTATTCTGGAGATGAAGCTCGTTATCAGAGCTGTTTGGAAATCAATTTTAAAAAAAGAACCAAGTTGTTTTTGGAATTATGCTCGGGCCCAAAGTAAGGATAGTGTCAGCACTTCTGTGTTAAAAATTGACGATAAGATTTTATGCAAGCCACAAGAAGTGAGCCAAGCATTTGCTAATCACTTTAGCTCTTGCGTTTCGGAACGTGACAGTATGCCTAATGATTTTGAATTTGAGGGTTTTGCTTACTCCTTAGCATACCACAGTGTAACCAAGGATGAGGTGATGTGCTCGATACGGAAGCTCAAACCAAAACTTTCAACTGGCTGAGATGACATCCCTAATTTTATTATCAAAGAATGTGCTGAATTATTTATACCTCTCCTGACACATATATATAATCTGTCCTTACAATATGGGGTTTATCCTTCTCGGTGGAAAGTTTCAGTCGTAATACTAGTATTCAAGTCAGGAAATCCTTGTAATGTCAATAATTTCCGCCCTGTGTCTCTTCTTTGTGGCTTCTCAAAGGTTTTTGAGACGGTGGTGTATGAACGCTTGTACACATATTTTAAACAAAAAATGTCATCTTTGCAACGCGGATTCCTCAGGGGCAGATCAGTGGAGACAAACTTGGCTACTTTCCTCGGTCATAGTGGTCCTGCAGTATGCAACCGTGGTCAGGTGGACAAAGTCTACTTTATTATGACCAAGGCCTTCGATAAGGATGACCACCAGATATTCTTGTTGAAATTAAAAGAATACGGACTATGCACCTTCTATTGCGCATGGTTTGAAAGTTACCTTTCAAGTCGTCAAAATTATGTTAGATTTTTAAATTGTGTGTCGGAGACATTTGCATCTTTATCAGGCGTACCACAAGGTTCCCACCTTGGACCACTCCTGTTTTTGATATTTGTTAACGATATACCATCTTTCATTAGAAACTCGAAAGTGATAATGTTCGCCGATGACTTTAAACTTTTTTGTGTGGTTGACAATGTAAATGACTGTATTCAGATACAAAATGACATCCGCTTCATTGAACATTGGTGCTTAAAAAATAGGCTTCAACTGAATCCAAAACAACTGTAGTAATGTCCTTTACCAGGAACAAGGGGAGCAAAGTCTTCGACTACACTATATTTGAAGTGCAAGTGCTGCGGGTTGTCTATGTACGGGATCTTGGTGCCTTTGTGGACTCCAGATTGGATTTTCGCCTCCACGTCTCTCGCATTGTTGGTCAAGGACTTCGCCAACTGGGTGAAATTTCGTGGCTGACAAAAAGTTTGTCGCTCTGAGTGTCTTTTGTGTCTGTATTGTGCATTGGTTAGATCACGCCTCGAGTTCGCGTCTGTGGTTTGGAACTCTGTAACGATGTTACATAGTAGAAAACGTTCAGCGTAAGTTTATAAGAATTTTATACAATCGATATATTGGCCGCCGCCGTTTCTACAATTACCATTCCCTGCTCACTGACCTCGGTCTAGTGCCTCTGCACGATAGACGAATTGCAAGAGACATCCATTTCCAATGTCAAATTGTGCGTGGTTCTCTTGATTGTGCCCAGCTGCTGATGTCGCTGAGGTTCCGGGTACCGTCAGGGAGGACATCAAAATGCAGAGATACTTTTTATCTTGATGTGCGGGCCGCTTGCCCAATGACACGTCTGCAACAGACTCACGATGCCTTTTTTGGTGAAACAGACATTTTCGCTTGATTGTGTTTTTATCCCATACTTTTATGTATCTGTGTACAGGACAGTGCACTGCTGCTCAGGCCACTTGGCTGTTTGCAGGCACGCAAATAAACCCCATCTATCTATCTATTGTGATGCACGCTTGGGTTGAAAAACTTTTGACAATTTTATAAACAATTTTTTATAGTATGTACGTTTGATCTCGCAAATACTGCAAAAACTTCGATCTCATAAAATGCAGTTCCCGTATTGCCTCATGGATGGCGACATCGTGCCACTATATTTTCTGGTGGCGAGATATCGCGAGAGGGCGTCATGGTGTCGGTCATAACTAGGATTCCGTGTTTTCGGAGTTTATTTTTCATCAAATTCGGAGGGTGTTTTTCGGAGTTTATTTTTTCCGAAAATTCGGAGTTTATAGGAGTTTATTTTTGTTTGATTCCAAAATCGTCCAAATTCGAAGCTTAATTTCGCAGTGTTTCTTCTGAAGAAAAAAAAAATATATCCGGGTGTATACGTATGCTAGATTAGGAAAAATAAAACGCGCTTATATCAAATAATATTTATTCAGCCGGGTTTGGTGTTGGTGCCATTGCCATTGGCATTACTAATTTGTCCCACGGCAAAAGTTGCACACATCTGTGGCTTGGCTAAACGTCGACACCTTAGAAATAAACTCGTGGAGGTAGTGGCTGGGAAGCACGTATTCATCCCATCCTATTCCATGCTACCCCGCGGCCGCGCGACGTGGAGTGGTAAGGGATGTAATAGGGAAGTTTCAACTGCCCCCCTTCCTATTTTATGCAATCTATAGTATCCATATATAGCTTTACCTCTCTTCCTCTTAAAACACAAATAGTATGGCCCAAACTGGAAACCAATACAGGGGCTTTTGTCGTGACCCGAATGCAAAGTGACACATCGTTCTGAACCTTGACGAGATGATCGGTAAGACCCCTCTTGTCAATGAACCGAGATTTGAAAGATAACTGCGGTGGCATTTTCCCGGGACCATTGATTCTTTGCGCTGATCAAACTTAATTATAAAATACCGTCTTTATTTAGTTTATTGTAGGGGGGGGGGGGGGGGGGGCATTGGTACATCAAAATTCGGAGTTAATCGGATAAATCCAAATTGATTAACATTTTACCGGCGGGTGTTTTTCGGAGTTTTTCGGATTTATCCGAAAACACGGAGCCCTAGACTCATAACCAGTTGCCAGTGTGTGAGCCAGCCATTAAGTGGGAGGTCCGAGGCAACGGCATTAAGGACCGAGCGAGTGCCCACCCAAAATTCGGAGATGAAAAAAATTTTACGCTAGCTCGATTATGCTGACAAAGACCGGGGCACAGAAACTGTTGAACTACCATATGCATAAATTATGTGGGTCGTGCATGCTGTCTGTGTGTGATTAGGGGGAGGGGGGGGGGGTTGGTGTGTTTAGAGCTATAACTACTTTCTGTTCCACAGTCCTCATTGTATGCCACATTCACCTTAAAATTGCTTGTTATAATCATCGGAAAATTGAGCATGTTGGTGAAATTATCGCGGACTAACAATAGATAAGCAGAGTATGGTTGGCTGTGCCTCGCGCGTTTGCCGTTTCTGCGCCTTCTCTCGTCCGTCCGTAGCATATGAGCACGGTGGTACCTCCGATATAAATTAATAGGTATAATGAACCGGGCATGCCAAATTCCAGGGCAACAATAGAGTGCTAACCACCCGAACGGAATGGTATAACTTGCCAAAGTTGTGCCTATGCACCGTTCACACCTAAGCTGAAAATGGGGCCAGACCTACGTGCCCGGAAAACCAATCACAGTGATAAAAGCGGCATTTGACTTTTTATAGCTAGTTCTGCAGCAGCCACTGACGTTTTTGGAGCAGATGCCAACATCCGTTAGCACGTTCCTTGAAGATAAGAAGTGATTGAATTTCTAATTGTATTCATTTCTGAAAGTAACCGAGGGTTCCTCTTTGATACTAGAGCATATTACTCATCCCCTTTTGTGATAAGAATGAATAGGGTGGAAAAGGAATAGTCTTCTCTTTAGAAATGACGCTCTGCTCAGAGTAGGTTTAATTTACAATGGGCACTAAAGAAGGTTGAAAAGTGAATAATAGCGTAACAATTCATTGGGATAAAACCTCTTTCCTTCCCCATTTTAGTTGACAGTTTATTTAGCATGTAAATATAATTTCCGTAAACTTCCAGCAAGAACAAGCATATCCGCTAACGCATCTAACAATAAAAATGTGTCCCTAAGATTAATGAACCTACCAAACTCAACTCTAATATCATGGTATTAAAAAATCACATTTGTATGAGAAATGTTTGTGTCCAATAAACACATATGAATCATATAATATATATAAGAACCATATAAGAATCATATAATAACAATATAAGAACTATATAAGATATATAAAACATATAAGAACCATGTAAGAAACTTGTGAGACGTTTCTTATAAGTTTCTTATGTGGTTTTTACATGTTCTTATATATTAGATAGTTCTTATATGTTCTTATATATCTTGTATGATTCATATGTGTTTATTGGACACAAAATATTTCTCATACAACTGACTTTCTTTACTTGGGATAAACTGCAAATACAAGCATACACAGTTATTATAAAAACCTACTCTCGGCTCAATTTTTTTTTATTTTTTATTATGGAATTATTTACCATTTGGACAAAAAGAGTGGACCCGTAATAATCCTGAGCATAATTTGCGTGCCCATCGCGCTAACCCAGGCGCTTTCCCAAGTCGGCCGCTGCTCCTAGCACTTAGGTGCAAAGTGGTGAAGCTCGATGCACGCAAGCTGGAGAGATCAAGGTGGACGTGAGTGGCACAAGTGCCACGGGACTCTGCAGTCACGGCACGAAGGCCTGTAGCAGATGTGATAATCGAGTGATCTGGTCAGGAGTACACGACCCTGGTTCTATTTTATCACAGTAGCCGCAATTCTAGCATTTTGCAAAGTTTTCTCGCAAGTTTTGGTTCGTGACATCACGACATCGTACGCAAATTTAGACGATGTCGGCGATCAACCGGCCAGAGCGGTTGATGCGCACCAGCAATCTATCTGGCCGGTTGATTCGCAACACCAAAGAGCGACATCGTGGCATTCTTTATCTCCTTGTAAGTGTTCTTTCATCGGCTAAATCAATCAAGTCCAGCGAATGTACAGTGACATGCGCTTTTCTTTACCTTTAGCAAAATAATAGGGACGATCAAAAATAACGTCTTAGTTTTCTTGCTTCAAACCCATCTCGGCGCAGGTGTTAGCTCAATTTCCCTTTCCGCTCCCCTTTCGTCACCCGACTCCACTCTCTGTGCGTGGGTTTGGGCGGGGTGATCACGTGGCGAATGATAAGCGTACGACTGGTGCAACGAGCATGCGGCTTCCAGCGCACTGTCAGCTGAGGGGTAAATGAAGTATCGTCAATGTGTATGAATTGCAGGCATTAATATATTGCAATATGGCCAGAAAACGAGTCTGAGCCATCTTCGTTGAACCTGTCTGAAGACACCCTCTCCTAATCCAGGTTGTCGATACATTGTTTCCAGAGGCCGATTGTTTCCTGGCATTGGCTGAAGGTCCTTCGTTTTTCTCGCAGTGCTGCGAGGGCAAGGTTGACATCCACGTGGTGGAGGGACTCCACGAAAACTTCATCCTGGGCAAGGGGGCGCTGGAGTGTGCCAACCTGGTGGCCCAACAAGTCGGCACGGCGTAGCTCGGCCCAACGCCGGGCCGGCCCGCCCATTCCAGAACGGCGGCATCCCAAGAATGCTGCGGCGGGATGGTCATTGCTGCCACTTGGTCCCGCTGTTTTTGTCATGTTGACCTTCCGCTGCTCCCCCCGCCTCCTTTCGTACAGCAGACAGACGACGCGAACAGCATTTTCGCTATCCCACTGTATTTATAGATACTCATGTTGTATTTTTGTTTTTTGGGTTACCCCCAATAAAGTGCTATTGAATCGCAGAATGTGTGTGGCCTGCTAGGACTCGCACTGCATATCCCCCACATCGAAACAGAAAGGTGCAAAAATATTTCCGAGATCTGGGAACAATTAAGTTTGTTACGAGCCCATCACCTTGTGGACATGGATGCTTGCTGCAGGCGTGGGCGCCACCGCTTTCCTCCCCAACATCCTCTCTTACTGGGCCTAGCACAGCTTGGGTGAAGCCAGTGTCTTGTAATGATCAGTGTGTCCCTATGTATTCAACAATAGAGATGTGGCAGTGTCAAACAGGCGCGAGTGTCTCAACAAAAAAAAAATGGGAAAGAGTTCTCCAAGTGTGACGTTGGAAAAAGGTGGACCACTAACCGAGCGACAGGTACACGCTCTGGTAGAGAGTCTGGCCAATGAAGAAATACATAGACGTAGGACGAGAACACAAAGAAACTTTAATTTAGTTGAAGGCAGAAAGCTAATTACGATACATACACTCTTCACAAATCGCTTCTGTAATATTTGGTTAGAACGCTTACGAAAAGAGGGTCTACAAATCAAGGTTTACGGAGGCTTATACAGTCCCTAATGAAGATGTTACGATTAACCCAATAAATGATGCTAATTATAGGAGTAACAGCGAGTGCGGAAAGTCTCATCTGACGAGTTGATGGTTGACGTCTCCCTGCGCTGTCCATCCAAGGTGGAGGAGTTCCGGCGGTCGGCTGGCTCACTATGGGCGGGGCCCCCTGGCCTCGCACTCACTTCGTCAGCTGACACCTGACACACAGCGAAACTCCGTCTTGTAATTGGCGAGAGGCCGTCGACAGTGGTCTCGTAGTCCCGCTAGACGACGCGATGCGTCCGTTCGCCTCCGAGTCTCTTCTCGCACTCCCCTTTGTTCCTCGCACCCCAACCCAGGTTTGCACACCAAGCCCGGAAATTCCCCTACTCCAGACGGTCATTGCCCTGCGGATCTGCCCTTCGGCCCTGAAATTAGTCTGCCCTCTAAACCCAAACATTCCCTGCCGTTTAAAGTATCACAACTCCGCTAGGTTCAAAGACGTCATGTTTTATTGTTGTGTTTGGTTTGTTTGTGGGCAGAGTTACGA